>JAKKIK010000516.1:0-29275 GCA_024500135.1 Heterodera carotae | reverse complement strand
GTGGTGCGCGGACGAGACATGGCGGTGTGATGGCTGCTGTGGTGCGCGGACGAGACTTTGGTGGTGTCATGGCTGCTGTGGTGCGCGGACGAGACTCTGGTGTTGTCATGGCTGCTGTGGTGCGCGGACGAGACTTTGGTGGTGTCATTTCTGCTGTGGTGCGCGGACTAGACATGGTGGTGTCATGGCTGCTGTGGTGCGCGGACGAGACTGGTGGTGTCATGGCTCGGAGCGATGGACCGATCGTTGATGCAATTTTTGGACATTGCCACTTCGCAGACCGTCTTCAATGACACGTTCGTTTATTTTGACAATGGAGCCTCGAAAGGGTGGGTTTGGGGCGGCTATGCTTCGTTTCCACATCGCCTACTTTCCACATAATCCATAAGAACACATCGTGTACATGTCTTTGCTTAAGACATTATAACAGTCATGGGTTTCCGGTTTTTGTCTTTGTGACTTGAATCGAAAAAGGAATCGTTTACCGGGGCCCCAAATGACAGTCAAGTCAAAAACTGGAATCCGTACCCTAACCTAAGACCCAGTCATTCAAAATTTGTAGCTGCATAATAAGGAAGTACCACTATGGTGGAAACGAAGTGACCCCGTCAGGGATTTGGCATTGCTCTATCCCTTGGCCTCAAAGCGAAAATTTCTGTTTCCATGCCAGGAAGTTCGTGCACTACAGCGCATCGTCAATTTACTTGATGTATCCGCAAAATGAAGGATTCGCGACCAGCAATTGTCCCTTCTTCCCCAGCAACAGTACCTTTCTGGGCATCGGCATGGAAAAAAGTGCCCGACTCGTTGAGGGCGGTGGGTCACAAAAAAAAATATCGACAAAAATTCTCTCATGATTTTGCCAGATGAAAAGAAGAAAGCAAAGACTGCGCTGGTGGTCCATGTGCAGAATGTGGGAAATAGGCAAATAATGAATGGCCATTTGTTTCTGCTTTTTACAGACTCCATTTCACGTGATCGAATCGGTCCTTACCAAATTCCAAAGCATTTTTCCTTGGTGGAAAAGCGGGACATTGGAAAACGGCGAACTGAGTCAAGCCAATCGATTGTTGCGTGGTATGGAAAAAAAGGAATTTTTGGCTCAAATAAAGTGGGATTCTTTGGGACTTTTGGCTGATGAGTTAATTGAGATCAGTCCGATTGTCTTCTTTCTGACCACAATTGGCAGCTCCAACTGTTCTTTTATATATACAAATTATAGCCTCTTTTTTCTTCAGGTCTACGTGTTCACCGTTTACCCCAAAAATGAACCGCAGGCGCGTCAGCGTTTTCCCATTTATGGCTTCAGCGCGAGCAATGCACGGTCTGAGTTCTTGCAGGTGGCTGAAAGTGTTGATTGTGAGACGGTGGAAGCGTACTACAAACATCGATATGACATCAATTTGAGGTGGGTGATAATATTCTACCATTGAAGCCAACAGGGGAAGTGCGTGCGTATCCGCCAGGGGATGTAATCGGAATTCCGATGGTCATTTTCAATTGCTAGCTGTGTTAAGTCGTACCTGTACTGAGGAATCGAATTCTCTTCACTAAAAAATTAAATTTTTTCGTCTTTGTCAGTGAACCAACAGCACCTCTGGTCGTTCGCCGTGAACGCGGAAAGTCGACGCACTATCCAATGGAACTGCTGATCATCTGTGACTACCAACGGGTCCGTCAGCATCAAATGACTCCTGCGGTTAATCAGGTGAGTTCACTGCTGCTGGTGGGACATGCTGTAGCCGCATGGATTGTCGAAAAGGCTGAAATTCATCATGCCAGCCGAGAATTTTTATTGGGTTTTTATGATTTTTTTACTTAAGTGATTATTTTTAGCACCAGAAAATTTTCTAAGCCAAAAGTAACACTAAAAAATAATTTATTTTCGGGCTTTATCTGTCGACCATTGGCTCATGTTTGCTTTTCAGGAAATGATTCGTAAATGTGCCATTGCGCCTTCGGTGCTCCGTCATCAGACTGATCTGCTGAAGAACACGCTCAAACTGACTGGAAATGAGGGAGCGTGCGCATATCAAATTTGACGAAAAACCGTTGAGTATCGCCGCGCGCCATTTGAACGTCCCAGAGGTGCAATTCGGTGATCGAATGGATCGTCCGGACATGAATTACAAATGGAAGGGCGGCAGATATCTGATACCAGCAAAAATCCATTGTTGGTGGGCTATCGCGCTGGTGGACAAAGTCGGCCGCGACAATGCGGTAACTATTTTGATGCCGTTTTGAGTTATTTGTGCAGGAGGAAGGTGCTCGAGACCAAAGATTACTTTTTCGGCTTGGATGTTCTTAGGATGGTTCCCGCTTTCTTTATCTTATTATTCCAACATTTACTAATCAAACCCTACTTTTCAGATCACTCGTGCAGATTGGCTTTGTGCTGGTCGGCCACCCATCGGGTCCATCGCAACATTTAAAACATAAATGGGAGACAATTCGTTGTTTTAAGGTCATTCTGGAGACATTATCCATCACTCGATGAAATACAACGAACTTGACACTGAAGTCATTTCGCAAAGTGTGCTCATCTCAACCGGTGATCAGAGTGAACAGAAGAAATGCCACTGAAACAGTGGAGAACATTGTCAACAAAACGAATGTGAGTGAGTGCCTTCGGTCGTGTTCGGCATTTCATACACTTTTTGGGGTTTGTCCAGGCCCGTAACCAAGGGGGCGGAGGCAAAGGAAGAATTCTCCCCTCCCTCATGAAATAAAAATTTTTCAATAAAACGTGTGGAAATAGCTAATTTTTGAATAATCCCCCCTCCTGACTTACAGGCGTGTAAATATTACATATCACACCTACCAGGGGCGGGACTAGTTATAGTAATGACTTGGAGGACTCCAAAAATGGTGAGGGACGAAAAAGTCCCACCCTTAACATTTACACACTTCGCCCATTTCAGGTCAAAATGGGTGGACTCAACTATTCGCTGCCGTTAAACAAAGGGTGATGGAATTGCAACAGTGCCGTTTTATAGAATTTTATTAAATATTCTCTCTCCAGCATGCTCAGAGACACTTTGGTCATCGGTTTTGCCATCAACCATCCGGCTGGTGGGCTTGGCATGGCGTCTGACCACAACAATTCCAGCACCGGCAACGGAAGCAGTGGGAGCGATACCGGAAGTGAGGTGGCCAGTGACAATGGCAACGGAGGAGGAAATGTTGAGAAAATAGATCCCTCACGGTAACTTCAGGCCCAAAATTTTTCTAAATTTTAATTTTTAAAGAGGTCCCCATTGTCTCATGTTGTGCTCTATATAGGTCTCGTTGTCGTTATGTTCGAGGATCTGCTCAAAAGATTCAATTCGGAACTGAAACGAGCGGACAGTCACCTCAACCGGAACATGGCCGCTCCGCTCGACATCGTCCGGCACATGCGCCAAGTGGGAAAACAGATTGTTGGCATTTAAGCACATAAAAATTCCGAATTTATTGAAGGATTTGATCACGAAATGGCCTTGTCAATGCGCTGGCCACGGGAAATTGGACTATTCGAAGATTCAAGTCAGTTCTGTTTACCATTCCGTGTGGATGATCTTCCTTTTCATTGTTCAGAACGGAACGACATGGCGTTACGCAAGTTTTGTCACGACTTTCGTACATCAGTGTCTTGGGCATGATGACGAGAATCAATTCAACATTCGAAAAGACGCGAAAAGTGTCTGGGCCTCGCTCCTTGCAGTCCTCACAATGGGTCAGTTGATTGATGACAAATTGATATTTTTCTTCCTTTGGTTTAGGGAATGATTTGTCCTGCCGACACACCGGAGGGCGAATCGTGCGGTTTGGTTAAAAATTTATCGTTGCTTAGTCACATCACCACCGACAGCGACGAAGCGGTTCGACTTTTTCAAATTTTGCTAATTGCGAAATCACTTTTTTTTCCCTCTATTTAAGTACAGTACGGTAAAAACATGGCCAAATTTTTGTTAAATTTTCAGCTTTTGGAGCGACTTGTTCAAATGTGTTACACCAAAAATGACTTGGTTGGCATTCACTGCTTTAGGGCAATTTCAATGCTTTTCTCGCAAAGGTTAACTTTATTTGCTCCAAGTATTTGAGCACTTTTTTGGCCATTCGAACCATTAGCATTTTTGTGATCGATGGCATTATTTTGAGGGAGTTACCCTGCGAGTACATTTCGCTGTTGTGTCTGTGCCAATCATTCGCTTCCGCCATCGAATTAGCCTCCGTCCGGCAGACCGCCTTTTTGCTCATCCAAATGTTGCGTCATCAGTTCCTCAACAACACATTCTCTCCCACCTGTCTCACGCCAATTATGAAAATAAGCAACAACTCGGCCAAACATGGTCACCACCCGAAATGTGAGTAATTACTGACTGTCGATGGACGCCATCGGGTGGAGAATGTCGAACAAAATCTTACATTTTATTGGTCGCAACTAAAGAAATTTATGGGAATTTCGACATTCTTCGGGTTGGGGATGACTTACTCCCATCGACCATGACCATTTAAATATTTCAGCTCTTTCCCGACCAATCAGTTGGCTATCAGCAAACATTTGTACTCCCAATACCCGCAGCTGACGATGCCCATCTTTTCAGGTTTCCCAAATGTAAGACTTAAATTAAATTGTTCTAAATTGTCAGAAATTTGTTGCCGACTCGAATCCGCCCGGCCCAACCGTCAGTTGTCGTGCAACAGCGAAGTGTACAATATTTGGCACTGTTTGGTCACCAGTTGGCCCTCCAATTGAGGCATAATCTCCATTATTTATTCGTTACGCTGACCCTGTCGTTGGACAACCTTCTCCCACTGGTAATAATTATTGAGATCGAAATAAATATAAGAAAATGGTATCTTGGCTAATTGTAAGATTGCCGCGGGATTAAAACCTGATTGGATTAAGCTACCAGGGCTAGATCCCGGGATCCTGTTCCAAATTATTGTCTATTCTGATGTTTTTTTCAATTCCAATTTTGTCGTACTAAGGCCAAGCGAATTTGTGTGTATCTGTTGGATGCTACCGGTGACCGCCTGGTGTCAATGCTAATGACACATTTGCAACGCGTTGGTGACCCGTTCATGGCCCAGTTGTGCCGCCCCGTTGTTCATGCGTCATTTTGCTTTTGTTGGCATTCCCCAATTTTTAAATTTTGAAGTTGTTGCTAATTTTTGGCAAAGAACGTGTCAACTGTCTCAGCAAGTTGGACGAATTGGTCATTCAGCATGGGTGGGAATGCGGGCGGGGTCTTTGTACGGTGACAATTGAGTGCGGGCGGGGGACACTGAATGGGGGCGGTGTCATTGAATGCGGGCGGGGGACACTGAATGCGGGAGGTGACAATTGAATGCGAGCGGGGGACACTGAATGGGGGCGGGGTCTGTGACGCGGGCGGTGACACTGAATGCGGGCGGGCGACACTGAATGGGGGCGGGCGACACTGAATGGGGGCGGGGACACTGAATGGGGGCGGGGACACTGAATGCGGGCGGGGGACACTGAATGCGGGCGGGGGACACTGAATGCGGGCGGGGGACATTGAATGGGGGCGGGGTCTTTGTGACGCGGGCGGTGACACTGAATGCGGGCGGGGGACACTGAATGCGGGCGGGAAACATTGAATGGGGGCGGGGGACACTGAATGCGGGCGGGGGACACTGAATGGGGGCGGGCGACACTGAATGGGGGCGGGGACACTGAATGCGGGCGGGGGACACTGAATGGGGGCGGGCGACACTGAATGGGGGCGGGGACACTGAATGCGGGGTCTTTGTGACGCGGGCGGTGACACTGAATGGGGGCGGGGTCTGTGACGCGGGCGGTGACAATTGAATGCGGGCGGGGGACATTGAATGCGGGTGGGGGGAATTCCGCTCGACCTGGGTGCCGCGCGGTGAACTCATCCAACTTCTCCGCCGGCATCTTCATTATTCACCACCGCCATGTCAGAGTTCACGAGGCAAATGCCGTTCCGTCGGGGACACGGCTGGTGGCGTGTTTTTCAGATCGGCCAAGTGAGTGCCCATTTTTTTTCGGATTCCAAATACCAATTTCGGCAAAACGAACTGGATTTAAAAAAATGGTGGCATGATCACCGCAAAAAAACCCGGATTCCGGGACTTGAATTCCCATCGAGCCTATGAACAATGTTGTTGAATTCAGATCTGCAGCCGTGCTGCAACCGCCCACAGAACCAGCATATAAAATAGCGTGCAAATTGAAAAGAATTCGAAGAAGGCTGCTTTGAGAGAATCATGCTGTAACTTTTGTTTGAACAAATCAATTGTTTTTTACTGTTTATTGAATAATTTATGTGTTTGAATTATCACGATATTGGGCTGAAAGTTCAAAAAAATTATCTGGGAGTTCCAAAATATTGGTCAGCAGTCTGCCTGCATTTTCCTCATTTATAAAATTTATATGTCAAATAAACACAATTTTAAGCTTTAAAAAATCAAAGCATAGCGCAAATAGAATAGGCAAATTGAGGTCATTCTCTTTCAGGTCCCTCTTTACACTTATACACTGTAATGCGATGTCGCCGAAGTCACCAATTTTTGTTCTTGCGCTTATGTTCTTCTGCTCAAGGGAATCAACGACCCTTTGATTACACTCACAAATCAACACGTTCGCTTGTGAAATATATTCCGAGTTGGTAACCAAAAAACAAAACTTTTTACATAAAACAGTTTAGAAAAGATTCGTAACTTTGCCATAATTGCGCACATTGATCACGGTTTGGATTTTGATAATCTTAAAATGCGCAAAATGTTATAAAGGAAAGAGTACGTTGGCTGACCGCCTCCTGCAGTTGACCAATGTGATCCCCGTCGAGTCAGATTCTCAATACCTTGACAAACTTGAGGTCGAACGCAAAAGAGGGATTACGGTTAGTGGTACTGGATACTTTTCTTATCATATTCTTACACTTGTCCATTGGAGTTCACCTTATTTAGGTCAAGGCCCAAACCTGTTCCATGTTCCATAAGGTGTTGTAAAATACATTTTATTTATCCACTTTGGTTTAAGGACTTTATGCTCAATTTGGTGTAAGTTCAATTCTTTGAATGAAAAAATGACTTAAATTCTGTAAATTACAGCGATACTCCAGGCCACGTTGACTTCGGGTTTATTGTTATTACCTTAGTTTAATAACTTCTCTTCCCGTTTTCACTGTTTTTAGCTTTGAGGTCAAACGTTCTCTAGTCACTTCTGACGGGGCCATTTTGCTTGTTGCTGCTAATCATGTATTTTGAACATTTTAATGTGATTTGTTTGTTCAATTTAGGGAGTACAAGCGCAGACAATGTTTAATTTCCACTCGGCCTTTGAAAACAATTTGACGATTATTCCGGTCATCAACAAAATTGATTTGGGCGTGGACGTAACTAAACTCGAAGCGCATATGCAACTTACCTTTGGATTTCAAGCAGACGAAATTTTTAAAATGTCCGCTAAAACTGGGAAAATGGTTCCAGAACTTTTGGAGGCGATTATACAACGGTAAAGTGGATTATTACGAGTGGAATAGGATTCAATGAAAAACATTTCAGAATACCGCCTCCTCACGTTGAACAGGAAGGGCCATGTCAAGCCCATGTCTTTGATTCCTGGTAATTGATATGTTCGATTTTAAGAGAAATGTGCGATCATTAAATTGCCCTTTCTGTTTATATTTTAGCTTTGACCATTTCAAAGGTGCTCTTCTGTTTGTTGTGGTCAAGCAAGGCACTTTAACCAAAAATCTGCCTATTCGTTTCTTCAGCAACTCAGAAAGAGAGTACATTGTAACGGAGGTTGGCATTTTGCATCCCGAGACAACGCCATCAGATGTAAATATTCAAAAGAATTCACTAATAATAATTAGGAAAGCTCTCCCTCCTTAGGCCCTTTACGCTGGTCAGATGGGTTATATTTATTGCGGAATCAAATCTTCGAGGGACGTTTTGATTGGTGACACTCTGTTCCATTCGGCAACTCCCACTAAGAACATCAAACCATATGTGGAGATTGGCGCTGTTAAGCCAAATGTTTATTCTGGACTCTTTCCCATGGAACCTGCGGAATACGAACGACTCAGAGTGAAAGCCGAATAAATGGTTTAAAAAATAATTATTATGAATTTAGAATGCTGTCGAAAGTCTTCAATTGAATGACCCGTCGGTTAGCCTTCAGATGGACTCGAGTGTGGTGTTTGGTCAGGGATGGAGGGTGGGATTCGTTGGAAAATTGCACATGGAAGTGTTCGGACAGCGGTTGGGTAACTATTTTATTTTTATTCTAAAAATATACAATACATCTGAATTAAAGAACAGGAGCATGGTGAATTGGCTGTGTTCACAACGCCCACTGTCAAATATTTGGCCGGTTCGTTTTGACAAGCTATTCGTTAGACCATACATTAACAAGGTGGGGCAGTGCCAGCAGGCGCCAAGAAAATTCTAAAAATTTTGAGCTTCCTACGAGAACTGAGGCCAAACCGCCCGAGAAAATTTTGAAATTTGACAAGTTTTATCATAATGTTTTTACAGCAGTCCATCGTTTCTCCCCTCTTGGGAAACGATACAGAGGGGGGGGGGGGAGGAGGGGAAACGAGATGCATACGGTTTTGACCACCGCTTGTTTATGTATGTTTATGACACCACCGTCGAATCGGTTAATATTAGGATTAAGCCATTGTTTTAGATATTGTTGACAACGAAAGCATACAAAAACGTCGTCACAAAGGGAAGTCGCAAATTTCCATTTGTAAACCAGCCGATTTCCCAGAAGTGCCCACGGATGTACTAAGGTTAGTCTTTATTTTAAATTTGTTTTGACGCAATATTTAGGTTTATGGAACCAATGTCATTGGCCAGCATAGTGACACCCGTCGAATATTTTGCTAACATCGAAAGACTTTGTCAAAATTCCCGCGGGGAGGCGCTGGAAACGACCTACATTGACGAAAAGCAAATGCTTCTGAGGTGGCGGTTACCGCTGGTGGAAATAATCGTCGACTTTTTCGACAGCCTCAAAATGGCGAGTAGCGGATTCGCGTCATTTGAACAGAAGGACGACGGTCAGTTTTGCTCTTGACAAATTCATTGATTTGGCAATAAAAAGTGCTTTTTTTCTTTTAGGACATAGAGAATGTCGTTTGGAGAAAATTAGCATTTATGTGAATGATAAACCTGTTGACGAACTTTCGATGCTTTGTCCCGGAACGAATGCGAAAGCTAACGCTGAAGAAATAGTGAAAAAATTGGCGGATGAAATACCGCAGCAACAATTTGAAGTAGTAGTCAAAGCGACCTTCGGTAAGGCCTCCAAAGCGGTGGCACAGCGCAAAATCAAACCAATGAAAAAGGACTTTACGGGAGTGCTAAAAGGTCAGTATTACCTTCCGACGGAATGACTGACTCATTGCTTTCCATGATTGGCCAACATTACCATAAATAAATTATTTTTTAAGGAAATTTTGTTGCGGATCGACTGGGAAAGAAGTTGAAGCACCAAAGGGAAGGAAAAGAAAAGCTTAAATTGGTTGGTGTGGTCAGAATACCGCGAGAAGCTTTCCTAAATGTCGCAAGAAAGTGATCGATCGGTCGGCTTACTATTTTAGTTTTAGGATAAATTTATTTACTTTCATTCTTGGTGCTTCCCATAATTGTTATCACTTTTACATTAATACATTCGATTTCTACCGCTTGGCAAATATTTGATTTGCTCAATCGTTTCGGTGTCGTGCATTGCAATTCTTTTGTTTTGCTCAGTTTTGGACTTTTCCCCATTCCGTCCTTTACCAAAATATGCTCGCTGACCTTGAGCAGTTGCTTTCTCCCTGTCCGCACGGTTTTTGTCTCGTCGAATATGCACCCACTATTTCTCCGGTCTTCCTTTTTGTGCATTTTATCAGCACCTTTTCCAAAGGCTCTCATCTTGGCACTGTCGGACAGAAAAGAGGGATCGTTTTCGTCTCTCTGCACACGACCATGGATCTTTTAAAGTGGCATTGGCATTTACTTACATTTAAAAATTAAAGCTCTATGTTCAGAATGGTTACTGGCAAAATGGCACAACGATTGGATTCGGATGTTTTTCATTTTATTTCGGTTGCCGATTTCCTCAACGATTCATTATTGTTCGAATGCGATCAGCTGTTTTCGTGGTTGACTGAGGTCTTGACGGCGTAAGGCGACTCGACGATCAACTGGCCGAGTGATTTTCTTGAATTAATTTAACATTTAAAAAATGTGAGCAAAGCTGAATTGGGCGGCCGAATCAAATTTATTTTAAAGGTTTTAAGAAGCATACAGAAACCGAAATAAATTTTTGCTCTGCCAGTTGTCCATCGTCCAGTGACCTTAAACGCTTTTGGCGATGCCATTGTTTTGTTTTAGTAAAATGAAACGGACGAACAGAAATATTTATAATTTTATTTTATGCATTGGAAGACCAAAAAGAATGCCAATTTTCCCTTTTCATGAAATTCTGCGTTTGGTCCACGCCGACCGTCCTCAACTTCTCATCCTGGACGACCTTTTCCTCTTCCATCCGTCCCTTCGACCGTCCAAACTGCTCCAATTTCTGCTCGCACTTTTCGCCCGTCTCTCCGATGGTTCCTTCCTTTTGCTGGCCACAGGAAATGCAAGTCGTCTGTCCGTTTATGCCGCCTCTTTTTTCAACTTGCACATTCGACTGACGCCAATTGGCGACGGACTGGGAAAGAACATCACAGGAAAAGTAAGGAGAACAAAGAAGGAAAGGGTGGACGAGGAAATGTTATCGTTGGTGGGATTTTGGAAAAATGGACAAGGGAATTGGGCCATCGCCTCCGTAGAAGTCTGCTTTAAAACGACTTTTAGATGGAAATCATCCGTCGTGATTTGCAAAGGAATTCGCTGCCCTCTCTCACTTTGTTCCATTATCACTGCGGCCAAAGATCAGCGAAGACATTTTTGCCCGGATCGAAGCAATTGTTGATATGAAACGAAAACAATAAAAGCAATTTTATCAGCATTTTTATTATTTTACGTATTTCCAAGAATGGGAACCGAAGTAGTTGATTTTGAATTTGTCCGGTCCTTTTGAAAATTCATTTTAACATTTTGTTATTTTCTAATCGAAAGAATTTTTGAATTACATTAAAATTCCTTTAATCCATTAAATTTAATTCGAATTGTCAACGAAATGACGTCAGAAAAGGAAATTCCTGACAAATTTTTGGGGAAGTTCAGGTTGGAGAAGAACGAGAAGTTCGACGAGTATTTGGCCAGTAAAGGTGCCGATCCATTTTTTTTTTGGTTCCCAATTTTGCTTTTGATTAGGTGTCTCATGGCTTTTGAGAAAAATGATTTGCTTTACGACTGTCACGAAAACATTCGAAAAGTCGCAACTTGGACAGGGAAAGCACAACGCGTACAACCAAAGTTCAAAACAGAGCACGAATTGGGAGGGATGGACCGTCGGAGAGACTTTCGAGGGCACTGGACTGGACGGCAAACAGCACAAAGTTAGTGAATGGACAGAAGCAAGCCGCATCCGCCATAAGGGAAAGAGGGGGGGGGGGGATTAACAGAGGGGGGAAGGTATAAACGCCATAAGGGAAAGAGGGGGGGGGGATTAACAGAGGGGGGAAGGTATAAATTGACCCTTTATCTTCAGATAACCTTCGGTTTGACTGACAATGACGACATTTTGACGGAACAGCACTTTCGCATGGACAATCCGCAGGACACGGGCGAAGTTTACCGCTACTCGGTTGATGACAGTGGCCAGCTCGTTTTGGTGAGTAAGCAAGCCATTTTGGGGCGTATTTCAAGAAAAACCAAAGCAATTCTCGACTATGAAAATGATACAATACTAAGGTCCGCTTTTTGGTCAACTTTCACAAAATTATAGAGGTTTTCAAGGCAGTTGGTCACGAATTAGACATCGATCTTGACAATTTTCAAACCCTGGGCCTGAATCCTAAATTAGATTAGGTCTCTTTTTGGGTACTGTTGCTAACTGTTCCGATCCCTTTAAGACGCTTTCCAATGAATCGATCACTGCCAAACGTTTTTTCAAACGAATCCAATAGACCAAAGGGAGGGAAAGAATGTGCCGAGACGACGCTGCTTTTATTTTATGCTTATTAAAATGCTTTTTTTACATTTTTCCTATCCATAAAATATCCTAACATTATTATTCATATTCTTTCCATCGTTTTGCGCTTCCGATGACACATTTTGTCCAATTGATATGTCGTTGTCATCAGAGGAGGCCGAGATTTGTTGTCTTTGATTCGGTTGGTGGAAGTGGTAATGAAGTTGTGCTCTTAAAAGCAATGGAAATGACGCGCTATTAAATACCATATTTGGTTGGTTGGCTGCCCTTCCGTTCTGACTCTTCCGGTCCTGACGGAATTTTCTATAAGCCGGGATCCGATCCGGATTACGCTTTTTTCGGCATCCGGGTCCATCCCTGCTGCAGACTCCTTTGATCTCGTATGGCTCTCTTCTTGCCAGGGGCCTTAGCATTCAGTGCTCTTTTTCATTTCGATTCCAATTTCGGCATTCTTTTTCCTCTTCTACTGGCTCTTTTTCATCATTCATTTATTTAACGTACCCTTCTTCCCCTCCGATTTTCGTCTTTTTATGTTCACATTCGAATTCGGTTGCGTTGTCGTCCCCTTCCTCCAAAGTTCGTTCCATTGGCACCAGCTGAGTGCCTGCCAGGCCCCCGTAAATGCCGGACAATTTGTGTCCGTCCGCCACTGTTCTCCGTGGTCTCGGCTGTCTGTACGGCTGTCGAACTTTCTGTTCCTCGCCCGTCCAATACTTTTTTCTGTGCCTTTCCCTTTTCGCTTTCTTTCGCTTTTCTTTTTTCCGACGATTTCGCTTCTCTTCGGCCTTTTTATGATTTTTGCGTTCAAGCTTTGACTTGAATAGGAAACAGAACAGGGACAGAATGAAGAAGAAAATGATTCCCGAAACTGTGGGGAAAGAAAAGGGATTAAAATGGAAAAGAGAAATTGGATGGGACGGAGGCAAAGGCAAGCAAAGCTAACCGATGTAAGCGACGACAATTGTGGTGGGAGAGGCGAGTGCCTCGATGCGAGAGCCTTGGAAGAAATGTCGTAAGCATTAACAAAAAGCCGAATTATTGGAAAATCCCCAAAACCCCGAGGAAAAAACAAAGCACGCAATAAAACGATGACTTCATTTATTATTATAAAAACGATTAAATTAGTAAAGAAAAAGTTAAAATGGGAAGATTAATGAGAGTTATTTTTGCACAAAGTGATTAATGAATTGCTTAAAGAGACGGCAAATTTTTGGGCCAACCGTCCAAAGCCAAAAATCTTTGAAACTTTAATTGTCATTGTGAAAAGCTGCAGCAAAAAAAATGTGGAGAGATGGAAAAAGGGGGATCAGAAGCAGCAGCAAATTGAGCCCCAAGTGAAGCCACAGCAACGGAAAGGCGAACGATTGGACGCCGTCGGTCAGTGGACGAATGGCACCGAAAAGCAAAGCGAATTGAAAGACAAAGGGACGGGGTTCATTATATATTATATCCATAACGGCACACACGGCATTATCATCAATCAAATCATCCCCAATGGCAGCACTCCCCCCCATGCCTCACTACCTCCCCCCCCATCCTGCACCCCTCCCCCCGTCCCCTCCTACTCCCGCCGTCCCTATGCCGCGCCCTCCCGCCCTCCCCCCCCCATGCCTCACTACCTCCCCCCGTCTCCCTCACTCCCACATCCCCATGCCTCTCCCTCACTACCTCCTGCCCCCTCGTCCCTCCGTCCCCATGTCTCTCCCTCTCCCTCACTACGCCCTCGTCCCTTCCTCTCGCCCCTCCCTTCCTCCCTCATAAACAACTCACAATGCGCTTCGTCGCTGTCGTCGTTCTCGCCACAATTGTCCTCACCGTCGCAACGTAACTGAACCCATAAAAGCACTATTCGAGACTGATCTCGAAAGACACCTTGGCATCGATGCACAAACGAGAATATGAGCACAAATATTGTCTTTCCGAGTCGGAGCATTCGCTGTCGCCTGTCCGAACGGTAACATTTAGTCAATTCCCGCCAAATATTTTGTCAATGAACGGAACGCACTGATCACTCGTCGTACTTCCGTCCACGAGAAGTTGAAGCCGTTAAGGCCATTGACCTGAACAAAACATGTCAAAAAAGTTAAAAAAATGGCCGACTTTTTCGGGAGAAGTAAGGAAACTGAAAAGGGAAAGGGGCCAATGAAATGCTCAAAATGGTCACAAATATTCACCTTAGTCGAATGGAATTGGAGCTGGACACAATCTGAAGGAGAAAGTTATTTTAGCCGAATAGAACAAATTAACGAACGGCGGGGATCAGAACGATACTTTCGCCGCACAATTGCAAATCCGAACTGCTTCGATTGTGGATGCCCAAGTGAACTCGGAGGACGGCACTGAAAGGACGGCGCGAATAAAGGCAAAGAAAGAGACAGAGAGAGAGAGAGAGAGAGAGAGAGAGAGGCAGAGAGAGAGAGGCAGAGAGAGAGAAGAGAGAGAGAAAGAGGCAAAGAGAGAGAGGAGAGAAATAGAGAGAGAGAGAGAGAGAGAGAGAGAGAGTAGAGGGAGAGATAGAGGCAGAGAGAGAGAGAGAGAGAGAGAGTAGAGGGAGAGAGGAGAGGGAGAGAAAGAGGCAAAGATAGAGAGGGAGAGAGAGAGGATAGGAAGAGAAAGAGGCAAAAAGAGAGAGAGAGAGGAGATAGATAGAGGCAAAGAGAGAGAGGAGAGGGAGATAAAGCAATGCTTTGTCACCTCATGCAGTCGACCTAAACATTAAGGGGAGAGCAAATCGGTGGTCGGTTGTTACCGACAAAGTGTCGTCAGCCCACCTTTTCGTCGGTCATTTGGCCCTCCACGTTGAACATATTCGCTTTAAGCAGCACTTGGCGGCCTTCCCGAACTCTAATCTCCAAATCGCATGTCAAATTTTTAATGTACTTAACAGGAAAGCCGGGCGATGCTTAACAATTAATTGGGGGCATAAATAAAGTGTCAGTCAGTCGCTGCGAGTCCCAATTGTAACCGACCAAAATGGCCACTTGTCCGCTGATCGTCGGATTGAATGATCGCTGTGGCGGGCGCACCCTCGCGGCAGTCTTTGGTGTCAGACACTTCTGAACTGGTCGAATTTGTCATCCAATCAACCGACCACCACAGCCACTCACTTTTTGTAGCCGCTGGGCGTATTTCATAGCGCGCATCGAAGCCATTGGCAGTGCCGAAATTGTCCGAATGGAAAACGACGCGCATTTCGTGAGAGCCATGGGCGGATACGGTGGGACCGGGGAAAACGTGCCAACAATGTTTGCCTGTCAGTGCGTGAAGCCGATTTGATGGGATAATCTTACATATTATTCCGCCACAATATTTTTTTTGCATTACCCTGCAATTTCAAAGTCTCTGCGCCATTTGAGCCGCGAAAAACATCGAATATTTCTAACCAATCATTGCATTCGTCCATCGAATTCTCCTCGAAAAGCGCAAATTGCTTCAGGGAACAAATTTTGATTTTTTTTTTTTTAATCGTCTCTAATGGCAACTTTGAAATAAAGGAGAATTTGTGAGTCCGATGGGCCCGCAATGTGATAAGTACACTCGGCGTCGAGGGGATACTGCGAGAGGGGGGGGGTATAATTGTGCCGTAACAGAATTGGCACAAACATTGGCCGGATAGCGAGGACTGTTGAAGGACCCGCTGGAATCCCGAAAGCGGAAGGCACATCGATTCGAACCGCCGATAGATTCGCCTGCGATCCCGAAATCTGACAATAAAAAGATGTGAAATAAGGGTGGTTGGGTGACTTATTTGGGCACCTCTACTGACCCGTCTTAAATTCGACACGCGCCCGAAAACCGAACGGCGGCGGTCCCAAATCACTGATCAGCGGTTGTTGCTCGGCGGAGCTAAACACCTGTTAAAATACAGTCATTTGGCAAAGCTTAATCAATTCATATCCAAACCAAAACAATTCGGGGGCCTTGACTTGTAAACATTGGAGTAATTCCTTCGGGAATCCGATCACAAAGAATGGCATCATAAGCACTTTCCTCGGCATTGGCTAACATTGCCTTAGTCTGAGAGGAAACGAACATTTCACTGAAAAGAGGAAAAGCCGACTGCGCTTGGGGTGGTGCCAATGCCAACGAAAGAGTCGCTGCTGTTGCATTTGTGTGGCTCTGAACTTGGCCAAACGTTGGCGGGGTCAAGTCGAAGGTCGACTCTGTTAGCCGACGGCGCCAACAAATGAGTGGCACTTTGGCTGGAGACGACGGCAAATGTTTCAAAGCGAAGGATCACTTTCTCCAAGTTCTGATCCCCCTGAAGGCCGTCCATAATGTAAGTGCAAGTCGTATTCGGAGGGTAAATGTCGGGGAACTGATCAGAGAATGGACGGGGACAGTAAAACAAATGATCAGAGTCAAAAGAAAGGGAGGGACAAACATTTGGAGAGTGCACATAATGCACCGACTCGTGGTTAGAACACACGCGCACATCGCACTCCGAACCGCGCAAATGGCTGGGACAGTGAACACTCGGCTTGGCACCGATCAGACGGCGAATGTTCACAAAAGTGTCGGAGAATTGATATTCAATGTGAAAACTGAAAGTGGCACAATGCGGCAAATTGTGGACGACAAATGAGCGCCAATAATAATTTATTGGAAGGCAAAAGTTCATTTTGTCAAACACAATTTTAGGGGCAAATTGGGGATATTATTCATTCATTCATTCATTCGTACATTAAAAGCGCAATCTTTTCAAATTTTATTTTGTTTCTTGCCTAAAATGGCACTTTTGCCATCCTTTTTTACCCTCTGTCGCCCAATTTTCCATCCACTTCGGTGGTGTTGAACTCCAACAACAGTTCATGGCCGAATGAAAACAGTTCGAGGCGTTGTTGGAGCCCGCAAAGTTTGCGAATAATTGGCGCGGAAATGGAAGCGCCGTCGTAAATGGTCAGCGAATCGTAGGGACAACTGAAAGGGGCGGGACCAATCAGCTAAAAAAGTGCCAATGCCATCGAACGATGGCCCCGCCCGTCCGACGAACTGCTCGCCGCCGAAGTACACGTCAAAGTCGCGGAGGAAGAGGCGAATTCGATGCGAAATGTCGCCTCTCAACAAATACAAACAGTGCAAATTCTGTAAAGACAAATAAATGTTTGCTTTTTCAATTTCGATTAAACTGTAAAACCGACGCTCGGATAAGTGCCAGGATAAGTGGGCGACAAAATGGTGCCGTCGTTTCGTCCATCGTCGCGTGGTTCGATCAAAAAAGCGCATCCTTTGGGGTCGCCGGCGGGGAGCGGAGGGCCCGGCAGAAAGGGCGTCTCGGAGATGAATTCGAAAGTGCCTCCGAGCGCAAAAGGCTGTAAAATGAATGGATTAAAAGTTTAGCCATGGGAAACAAACGGACAAACCCCCGTCCGATGACGGCCAACTCGAGAATGGAGCACCAAAACGATCACATTGTGCAGACTAATGGGGCGGGGGGAGGGATAAATTTTCCAATAAATGGGATCAAGAAGAATTGGGTGCCAAAATGATCAGATGGCCAAAAATGTTAACCGATCGGTATTGAATGAATGAGACTGACTGATCACTGACTGACTGATTTACCTGATCTGGACATTTGGCGCCACAGTCCGAAAAAAAGGAAAGATTTGCAATGAATGAAATGTGTTAAAATGTTAAACAAAATACCCGCAATAACGTGCACCCAAATTGGAAGACAGCAAATCGTCGGTGGGCGCACTCAGTTCCGAGTACACGTCCACGTACTCGGACTCGCAACTGAACGAATTTATTGTATTATTCTGTAAAATGTCCCGCCGCCGCTCTTTTCGTACTGATTTGTTGTGCCGTCGAGTTGGAAATGCCCAATGAGCAGCTTCACTCGTTGCCGCGGTTGCGCGACAAACGTGTATATACACTGAACAAAAAAAAATTTAATCAAATTGTGGTGAATTTCTCCTACAATTTGATCAATTTTTAAATGAATTTTGCAAATGTGCCAATAAATTATACAAATTGATTGAACTGTTTAAATGATAAGAGAAATCCAATCGGTGCTCTGTCGGTCGCCTTGTTCTTCAGCGCTCACTTGGATATTTTCCGGTAGGGACTGATAGCGCACGACACTTTCAGTCCCTCCCTTTGTGTCACTCTCTTCTGCCGTTGCTGTAGCCGTGACGAAGGGCTGCAAAGTACTGCTTGGTATTCTTTCGTAAGTGCCGTATGAGTCTTCGTCATGTGCGGCATCGTCGTCGGAAGTGAAAAGTGCAGAAGAAGCGACATTCGGCGCCCGAGGAAAAACTGGCAGAGAAAAGGAAGCGCCGCCGTGGGGCGCCGAATCGAACACGTGGTCACAGTCGGTGAAAGCTACAATTGGCATTTGAAACATGAACATGCATAGTGACGGCATTTAGGGAGGAGAGAGAGAGAGAGCGAAAAGGAGGTGGAGAGAGTGGATGAGAGAAAGTACGTGGGAGGGACAGATGGGGAATAGAGAGGGAAAGACAGAGGGAGAGAAAGGTGAAGACTGGGTGAGAGAGTGGAGGAGAGAGAGTGCGTGGAAGGGACACATGGGGATAGAGAGGAAGAGAGGTGGAGAATGGGTGAGAGAGTGGAGGAGAGAGAGTGCGTGGGGGGAGAGAAAGGTGATGAATGGGTGAGAGAGTGGAGGAGAGAGAGTGCTTGGGAGGGATACATGGGGAATAGAGAGGGAGAGAGGTGGAGAATGGGTGAGAGAAAGAGTGGACGGAAAAGTGGAGCACATTTGCAAAAAGAAAGCTATATATTGTAAAGCGTAATTGGCATTTACTCTTCGTATTGAAGCACTCCCCGAAGCCAAAAGACGAGAATGAACAAAAGGATACCGCCGACGATCAAAGTGAAGAGCAGTGCGAATCTGAACAATTCGTCCTTGTCCTTTCTCCACACAATTGCGATCCAATCAATATATTCTCCCACATTATCTCGCAGTCCAGCGACCTGCAGAAAGCGCAGTCCTCCCCTCCGGCGATGGCATTTTCGCCTTCCATTCCCGGCACTATCGCTGTGTTTGTCCGCGTCAGATTTGCCCTCTCACTGTTCTGCTGTTGTTTTGCATCAGCAGTTGTATTTGCATGGATCTCAAATATCCAAAATAATCAATTTCTGATCATTGATCACTTTGTTTGTTGGATTTGCATTTGTCACTCACTTCTTCCATTCCTTCCACTATTTCTTCAATGTCTTCAGCATTATTGTCCACCGAATGTTCCGTCAGCGGTGACAAAAGCTTGCTGCTGGAAGACGGCGATTGATGTTCCGACAAAGCGCACTTTTTGAATTGGTGAAGCATCGCAATACTTCGATTGGCAGCCAAAGGACGGCCAATTGGCGGAGTTTGGCAAAGGGAGGGCGATTTTGCATTTGCGGGGGTCGAATATTGCAGTCGAAAATTGCTGTTTGGTCCGGTAATGTCAGAGGATATTACAGTCGGAATCCGTCTCGGCGATATTGCTAATTTGGACGGAGTTGGCGATGGTTTTGCCAAACTATCTCCAACGGTCAATATCGGCTGTCGCCACATCGAATGTTGTTGCGGTTGGCGTTGGTGAATATCTATGCCGGCATTTCTGCCAGTATTCAATTGTCTCGAAGTTGTCGTGCCAATATTAGACTTTGTCGAACCATTTGAGGTGGTTGAATCCGATAAAACCTTCAGCTCACCACCCCAACCGTGTTGATCAGTCGGGGAGAGACTTGCAGACGGAGTGGGAACTGTTCGAGGTTGGTAGACAAGTTGGCACACAGCGGGAGAAGAAGCGCGGGCCGGACAAATGCATGGGCTGAATGAATGGCGACGAGGATCGGGCTGATCAGCAGCAACAACTTGGACAATTGCGATGTCCGCCGGGTTAGGGATAATTGCAATGTCCGCCGGGTTAGGGACAATTGGATTGTCCGCCGGGTTATGGACAATTGGATTGTCCGCCGGGTTAGGGACAATTGGATTGTCCGCCGGGTTATGGATAATTGTACTTTTCGGGCATGGATTTTGAGTGATCTGCTGGGGACATTTGGAGGAATTTGGCTTTTCATTGTTCTCAATGGAACCAGTCGAATTCATGTCCGTCCAACAACTCAGTGAGGAGATAATTAAGGAGGAAGAAAGTGGGGAATTGGGGAGAGGGACGATTTTATGAGATTATAATGCCCCCCCCCCCCTCCCCTCCCACGCCATCCTCGTCTTGTACATATAAACTGTCCGTCCACGTCTATCTGCTGCGCAAACAAATTAAATGCTTTACTCTCGCCCTCACCCCAAATTTTCCCCATTCGATTCCATCGATAAAATGTCCAATTACAATTTTAGGGACAATCCAAAGAAATTCGAATATATATTTGAATAATGATTGCCGAATGGCAGATTAAATTTGATTGAATAAATGAATGGGGGACCACAATTTGTGGAAAATAAACAAAATTCATCAAAAAAATCAAATAACTCACGCAAATTGTCCCCATGTTGTTGTTGCTGTTGTCCCCCCTCCTCCTCCTCTTGCGCTTTTTCTTCTTTTTGCCGCTTGTGGCGGTTAATGCGGCGATTTGCTGCCCAAATTTCGTTGTCATTTCTCGCATTTTTCGGCTCCAAAGCTGCAACAATCGCCGAAGTGATTGGGACGAGGGGAAAAGAGAAAATGAGCAAAAACACGCAAAAATGGGGCAGCAAAGTCATAACGGCGGCGAAGGATAATCAACGGACGCGGAGACAACGGCCATTGACTTTACTTTTTTTATAGGGAAGAGCAGATTTCACATTGCAGGATTAAAATGCTTAAAAAACATTTTCATTCCGAATTCAATTCAACGCGAAAATTAAATTCGAAAGATACATCCCAATTCTGTTCCCCTTGGGAAATTGAGAAAATGGAAAAATTAAGGAGGTGGTCGGATGAGAGGATCAAAAAAAGAGGACACTTTTTGAGTGTAAAAATGCAATGGCCAAGGGGCCACATTAATACCCCACAGGCGATCGATTCATTCTCTGCTGCCTGATTCACACCACTCGATGTTCCCTACGGCGCTTTTCGATGGCTTTTTCAAAAGTAAAGTTAAGCAATTGCCTTTGCCCTCTCCTCTGCCCTCCCACTTTACACACACCAATGCCAATAGGGGGATTATTTTGGACTCATCACACACTCTTCACTCTGTTCCCGTCAGTCAGTGTATGACTTGTTCCCGTCATAATTCTCAACAAAAAGCGCCCTTCGTATTCGAAATTTGTCATAACATAACCATGCTTGATAATAAATTCAATATATTTTTTAAACCGGTTTCTATAAAAGATCAGCTTAGCCTGGCAAACATTTATTATGAAATATTGACAGAATTCACAGTTCAAACAGAATTCGATGCAGTTCGAATTCGTAGGCTTAAGATCACACTTTCAAAAATACATACAAAAATATAGGAGAGAATATTTTACAGCGAATGCCATGGAATGTCCGAAAAAACAATATAGTATATGTTAAACAAATTCTGAAGAACCTACGGGCCAAGTAATTTGTGAGGGATACATATAGAAATTCTGAAAAAGAATACAATGAAATTTTTTCGCGATGCGCCCGTTTTTCATCACGTCTTTTTCTCGCTGTACAGCGGCAACAGATCGTACCCACCGGCAGAAGTGAGTGCCACCGTGTTCAGAGTGAATGCGCGCGAATGGAAGTCGTAACAGAGTGTGGAGTGGAAGAGCATGTTGAACAGGATCAGACTGTACTCGCTGAGCGCGAACAGTGTGTACACACCGGGCTCGCACCAGCGATTGTGCCGATAGTAAAAGTACAATGCAAACAGCAGCGAGAGCACAGATCCGACACAGCACAGCACTTTGTATTGAAAGGACAGCTCCCCCTAACAAATAAGGGAAGTTGACCAGCTACAAAAGAACGAAAAAACCGAGAGAGAGAGAGAGAGGGAGAGAGAGACTGTGTGAAAGAGCAGTGCAGAGAGTTACAGGGATTCTATCATACAAGATCATATAGAAAAACCCCTTTAGAATTAGCGTTAACGAAAGTAGGCATAATAAATTACCAATTTGCTGGACCTTCGTCTGCCGGAGAAGTCAAAAAGCCAAATGCTTAAAAAGTAAGGCATTGCAATGATAACAAATAAAAGCAAAAAATAATTGGGACCTGACAAACATGTAAAAGTGGGCAAAAAAAGTGAAGGCACAGAAACAAAGCGCATGAAGAACTTAGGAGGGCAAAACAGCAGCAAATTTAATGGAAATTGAGGAAAAAAGCTTACAGTGATCCTCGGTTGAAGAAATAAGTGACAGCAAAATCAGTGAAAAAATTTCGCCCAAATGCAATGCGCAAGCAAATTGAGAAGCCCATCGGTACCAGGGACGGAACGGAGACGGCCACAGACTCGAGGTGATCAGAAGGTTTCTGGAAAATGAATGGATCGCGTTAATGAAATGATAAAAGGCTGAAGAATACTTGAAGGCAAAAGCAGCGATCAATCTGTGAAGGGGAGAAGATGCAAATTTAGAAAAGTGTTATGGCAATTCGACCTCGGAGTCCCATGAAGTCCAATGAGCAATCGCCAAATATATCGTTCGGGCGCAAAGGAAGAAACGGCAGCCGACAGAGATGGAAGCCAATTCGCAACCTCAAAAGGGAACTATGAAGGCTGGGATATCCGTTCCGACTTCAAACAGCGGACCATAATTTGTTTAGGACAATTATCGATAAAAATATTGTAATGACCTCGCAGTGCGTCCAAACAGCCTAAAATGGGAAATGGTAAGGCAAAGAAAGTATGGCGGGACCCTTACTTGGTCATAATGCAAAATTATACTGAAAACCAAACAGAGCACAAGAGCGATCAATGGACAGCCGACGGCAAAAAGGACAAGGTATTTGAACTGGATGGAAAGGAGCTCTTCCTCTCCAAAAATTAACATCACCGAAGAGCCATAGGAATGCATAAATTTATAAATTAAAATTATGAAACTCCACTAAACGAAGTAAAAAAATGGGAATTCAACGAAAAACAAAAAAAAAACTAAACAAGAATAATAAAAAATTTATTCACCAAAAAAGAAAAAATTTGCTCCATGAATAAAACGAGTTCAGAGATTTCAAGAAGCATAATCCGAATTTTGTCTCCGTTATACCAGTTTCGAACCCTGAACTAGAACCATAGCAATAGCATTAAATCAAAATAAATCATGAATTAAGACAATCCGTGATCACGACCATGAAAATTGAAGAAAAAAATAATTTTAAATTTTTTTGATTGGGTTACCATCAATACTAGTGGCTCTTGGTCCAAGTTCAGTGCCCTATTACCAATTAATGTTTCATTAGTATTTGCACTTCCAGTGAACTTCATAAGGAGACAGCCACTGCTTACAGTTCTAAATGGCAAAATAAAAATTAAAAAAGGTGTACTAATTCAAGCTACCTGCATGTTATATTTGATGACCGTCTCCCAATCGAACTTATTTCTGTTGCTTAAGCGCACTTTCTCCTCCAATGCCTTACGCTTATCGATCAGTTCCTGACTGATAAATTCCACTGGGAAGGGTAAGTGCATATAAAGATGCATCAAAATGGAACGAGCCTTAAAATTGAAGTAATTACAAATGAAAAAAAACCGAAGTAAGTCACCTCCTGCTCGGTTAAATAACCGCCAAGCTCAAGCATGATTCGTCCTGCTCTGACGGGTGTCTCGTAGTGATGGATGGAGCCCTTTCCACCTCCCAATTTGGTCGCTGGCGGTCGCTTCGTACGTGCAAGCCAAGGAGCGTCGACCCGCCAAATAGCAAATTGTTTGTCGCCCAATTTTTCATTCACTTCTTGCTAAAGAAAATTAAAGGCATATTTAGATTACTATAAATTGCAAAGCACCGGCTAAACTTTTACAAATTGAACGACACCTGAATCCACGCAAAGTCTTCTGCCTTGATAAAACCGCCACTGATTGCCACCAAACCAAACTGCTTATGGATCAACTGAAACCTTTTTTAAGCTCTATAACAATCAAGTCTGTATTGACAAACTTCCGTATGAATTGGTTCATATCCTCTCGCATCAATAAATCGTTTCGTCATTTTATACTTTTTTTCTCCCATATTTTCATCATAAATGGGTTCAGGAGGCATTGTAGGCAATTTGAACTGTCCGTTTGGTGGGAAAACCACATCTAAAATGGAATAAAAACGGCCATCTTTTATTTCGGAAAACTCACGTTCAAACGTTATCGGGTAGTTGTAGGAAGTGCGGAAACTGATCTTGTTATTAGTGCTAATATTCAGCAAATTAAATAATTTTAAACTGAAACGCATATTCATTTCTAAAGGTGAGAATGGAAAAATTACATATGATGTTAATTTATTATGGATGAACCCCAGCGAGTTGTAATAAAGTTGGTAAATTTATTACTAATTCGAAATGGAATGTTGACATTTACAAAAAGAACACCTTTGTTCCCAAGCCTGTTAACTCTGTTTTTTCATTGTAAAATCAGTCCGGGGGTATTTTGTATTTTTGATGGCATTATGTTCAAAATGTTTGTGTTCAAAGCAAGACACAAAAATAGGAGAAATAGTGTGGCATTTCTCCCAAACATTCGTTCTGTTTTCAATGCTTTCCTTTCCGTCATTGTTGTTTCCTTTAATGCATGCAATTCACTCGCATTTTACTGCGCAGTAATTCTATAAATCGATTCTCTAAAAAGCTAAATAACCAACTCAGCATCTTTAAAAACCCCAAGAAAGTAGAGGAATCTCCGAACAACGGCCTCAATCTGATGGAAACTTTTCTCGACCGGTACAAACTCGAAGATTTGCTTAAACGACGGTTTTTCTTTGATCAAAGTTTTGCAATTTATGGCGGAGTTTCTGGTATTTTTTGCTGTTCTATTTAATGATTTCGATTGTAGGCCAATTCCCAACTAAGTAGTGATTTTTTTCCTCCGAATGACTTTTCTGCTCTGTTGCAATTTATCCGACTATACAAATTTTACCTGTCTTGCGTTTTTCAAAGTCGTTTAATTTCTAGCATTTGTTTCATAGCTTCAGTAGATGTTGAGTTGCGAAAAATGCAATAAAGCCTTTAACACTAGTCAAATCAATGGACTTATGTTGTCCCGTCGAATAAATCCAACGACTTCATCTATTTATTTTCATCGTTTCATTAACAGGACTTTACGATTATGGCCCCATGGGATGTGCATTAAAAGCCAATATGATACAGGTACATACATAAATCATGTATTTTTTGAATAATACAATAAATCCAAATGATTATTGCTTGGCCTAAGTGAATTGAATTGTTTTAATTAGGTTTGGCGGACGCATTTCATTTTGGAAGAGGGCATGTTGGAGGTCGAATGCACTTCACTTACACCTGAATACGTCCTAAAGTACAGCCGTTTTCATATTTGAAAATTGCAATTAAACATGAGTCGAAACTCTTCTCTTTCAGGGCTTCTGGTCATGTCGACCGTTTTATCGACTGGATGGTTGTTTTGTTTTGCTCTGTTTATTAGATTCCTTTTGTTGTAATTTTAGGTTAAGGACAAGACCACAGGTGCCTGTTTTCGGGCTGACCATTTAATTAAAAACCATGCGGAATTGTTAATTCGGGTAAGAAAGATGCATTTATCATTATTTACACATTGCCTTTTAAATGTTCAGGATAAAAAAACAGATGAGAAAACAAAATCAGACTTGATGGGTGTGCTCGTTAAACTTGACGGATTGAATTGCGATGAATTGCACGAAGTGATTAAAAAATTCGATTTTAAATCTCCGACAACCGGCAACGATCTCTCCGAACCTGTTTCCTTCAACTTGATGTTTCCCACTGAAATTGGGCCTGCCGGAGATCTACACGCCTTCTTAAGACCTGAGACGGCGCAAGGAATTTTTATCAATTTTAAGCGACTTTTAGAATTTAACCAAGTAAGTTGAGAAATTTGCCCACACATATTTTTTTTGTTCCCTTTTAAGGGGCGACTGCCGTTTGCGGCTGCACAAATTGGTTCCGGATTTCGGAATGAAATATCACCTCGACAAGGACTGATAAGAGTTCGAGAATTTACGATGTGCGAAATTGAGCATTTTGTGGATCCATCTGACAAAAAACATCCTAAATTCGAGAAGATTGCCCACTTGGAACTGACTTTGTTTTCAGCTTGCAACCAATTAGAGGAGAAAGGACCGGAAAAGGTTTTCCATTTTTAGCTTTCTGTTCTTTATAGATTTAGATTTCAATTGGAAAAGCTGTCTTATTGGGCATTGTGAACAACGAAACCTTAGGATATTATATGGCACGTACACATTTGTTTCTCCTTTCTGTTGGCATTTCTTCCGACAAATTACGTTTCCGTCAACACCTTTCTAACGAAATGGCTCATTACGCCAAGGTTAGTTTCTTGATTTGCTCCCTTTTGACAAATTTTTCAAGGATTGTTGGGATGCTGAGTGTTTGACTTCTTACGGATGGGTTGAATGCGTTGGCAATGCGGACCGATCTTGTTACGACTTGCATCAGCACCAAAAGGCCTCCGGTGTGAAGCTTGTGGCTGAGAAGAAACTCAGCGAGCCGAAGCAGGTCGAAGTGGTCGAAGCAGTGCCCAACAAACAGACGTTGGGAAAGGCGTTCAAAACCGAATCAAAACAGGTTAAAAGTTACATTCTCAGGCCTAGGCATGTGAAAAAGAATTTTACAATGCCAGCATTGACTGACTCGCGACAGATTTTCCTTTAACATTCTAAAGAATAAAACTAGCGGAATTTGCTTCGTTTTAGTTTTATTATTTTGCTTTCAGATTCTGACAACTTTGGGCAGTCTATCGGAGGTGCAAATTGGTGCATT
Organism: Heterodera carotae; assembly: GCA_024500135.1. NCBI lineage: Eukaryota > Metazoa > Nematoda > Chromadorea > Rhabditida > Heteroderidae > Heterodera > Heterodera carotae. The sequence continues at coordinate 2,374 of JAKKIK010000516.1, read as the reverse complement.
GGAACACGAAATCAAAACAAATGGGTTTGTTTGTCTTTGTGTTGTTATTGAATTGGTAAATTAGATCTTGGCCCAAGCCCCACCCCTCCCCCCCCCCCTGGATACGGGCCTGATCTTGGCAATATTCAACGTTTTATTTTTTTAGAATATATCGCTTAACGCTGTCCGAAGGAAGGGATGTTGAGCTGAACGCGTCGATGGTCGAAGTCAAGCGTTACGCGAAGACAGTTCATGTTGAGGAAGTGACTCCGTCGGTAATTGAGCCGTCCTTCGGAATTGGTCGAATTTTATATGCAGTTTTGGAACACTCTTTCCGTCAACGCGAGGGAGACGAAAAGCGATGCGTAAAAATTCCTTTCTTTTGTCTTCCCTTTTATTCACTATTTTCAGTACCTTGAACTTCCGCCTCTAATCGCTCCGATAAAATGCTCAATTCTGCCTATTTCCTCAAATGAACGACTTGACCCAATAATTTTGGCAGTTCGTGCCCAATTGACCGCTCGAGAAATCTCGTCTAAAATTGTTTGTTTCTAGTCATTAATTTTTAAATTATTTGTTAAATAGCTAATTTAGGACGACAGCTCCGGTTCCATTGGTCGTCGCTATGCTAGAACTGACGAAATTGGCATACCTTACGGCATTACTGTTGACTTTGAGTCCGAATTACAGCCGTGGACAGTAACATTGCGCAGTGCGCCCACAATGCAACAAATTCGTGCTCCTGTGAGTTTGTTTACTTCATAAAAATGATACCAGAGCATTTTTTAATATTGACCAATGACCAAACAATTTTTCATTGATTTCCTGATTGTATTGTCCGATCTCTTATTTATTGTAATGTTTTTAGGTGAGTGAAATTGGCGAAGTTGTGGAACGACTGATGAAGGGCAAAATGGACTGGGAGATAGCAAAGACAAAATACCCAATCTTCAGTGCCAATTAAATCGATTTTCTCCTTCAGCAATATTTATTGTAAAATGTTTGGCATTTGTTGAATTTGAATATTATTATTACATGTTCCTTTCATATTGATTTAATTAGTAATTATTCCTTCGTTTTATCTTTCGCTTTTCACTGCCGTATTTTTCTAACTGATTTTAGCTATTTTTGACGAGAAATGTCGAACGAGTTTTATTATTCAAACAAATATGAGGACGACGAATACGAGTAAACAATGGATGGATTGAGATATACGGTTTATTTGTTTCATTTTCTAAAGGTATCGTCATGTCCATGTCACCAAGGAAGTCGCCAAGCAGGTCCCACACAATCGGCTGATGTCCGAATCCGAGTGGCGAAGCCTGGGCATCCAACAGAGTCCGGGTGAGCGAGAAGCACTTACACACCATTTTTTGACTTCTTTTTTGAATGTATATCGATATTTATTGGCTAATCTTTTCCTTCAAGGTTGGGTTCACTATTTGATTTGGCCGGCTGAGCGTCACATTTTGCTCTTCCGTCGTCCTAAACCGAAGGCGAACGGCACTCAGAAGACAATGGTGAAGACAACGAACAATCCGAGTCAGGTCCGAGTTGGCTGATTGAGGTGGACGCTGATCGATTGAATGAACGGATGAGGAGAGGCCCCCGCGATCATTCCCAACACCCACTCATATTCCTATCGTGTCCCCATCGACAGTCTTTCTATCCGATCAATCATCAACCAATGTGCTCTTAATTGCCTGCTGATGACTTAAATATAAAATTTTTCTAATTTCTCAACAAATAAATTCCTTCTTAATTTTGGGAAGATAAAAATGGGGAAGGTGTAACAGAGTGTCTGCACTTTTCAGTCAAAGGTTGAGCTTTGTACTACTTTTCAATTTCCAGGGGGTTTTCGGAGTAATGGTAAAGAAAACACTATTACCTAAATTCTACTAAAAACTTGGTACTGTAAGGGATTGATTGCTGGGCGGTTAAAACGCCGTAGGGAGGGGGATCCTTTAAGAAAAGCGGCTAATAATGGGCCTGGTAACTCAGTGGAAGAGCTTCACGGATTGGATTGAGGACGTGGGTTTTCTTTTTTTGTTTGTTTGAAAATAGCCTTTATTGGGTGAGCAAGCGTAAATTTTTTTAAGAGAGCAGAAGGCAAATAAAAAGATAAAATAGGGAAATTTTTCGGTTGACTTCGTTAGTCAATCCGAGCGATGTTTACTATTGATGGCAATTGACATTTGGTCCTTTTTCGCCAATTCATTGCCCTACTTGGAAATTGAAACACAAGCGGGCGATGTACATATGTAATACCTCTCTCCTGCTGCCAATGACACCTCCCCTTTCCCCCCTTCCCCCCCCCCCCCCCCCCCCCCCCCCCCCCCCCCCCCCCCCCCCCCCCCCCCCCCCCCCCCCCCCCCCCCCCCCCCCCCCCCCCCCC
>JAKKIK010000515.1:0-29278 GCA_024500135.1 Heterodera carotae | reverse complement strand
CGAGCAACCCGGAGCGAGCGAGCGGCGCCCCACCTACTGGCCGCCGTAGTCGAGTGTGCGCTGGTTTTTAGCGCAGTAGTTTTTTGTATTGTTTAATAATGTTTTTTTGAATTTTCGACTTTTATTCGAATTTGAGTCCAGGGTTCGGAATTGGGCGAAATGGATGTCGTATCCGTGATCAGCGACCCTGGAAACCCCTGTTTACAAAATTTTGAAAAAAACAAAAATGGTAACTTTGCATAGCGCCGAAAAATGGAATTTTAAAATTTAATAATTTTGATATTTATCCCGGCTGTGTTTCGGCCGGCTGTGATATGTCTCGGCTGTGTTTCGGCCGGATGTGTTTCGGCCGGCTGTGTTATGTCTCGGCTGTGTTTCGGCGGCTGTATTTCGGCGGCTGTGTTTTGGGGTGTACCGATTTCCCCCTCCCTTCCCCCGAAATGGGAACTTTTTTTTTCTCCAGTAAAAGTAAGGAACACTTGGGGAATTAATTTTTTTGAAAAGGTTTACGCTCAACAATAACTATTCATAGCTTCATGTCGACTGATCCGAACTGACCCGTTCCGCTCCCCCCACCCAAAAAAAATTCTTCACGAAAATTTTTTCTGGTTACGGGCTTGCTTTTATATATGCTTAACCTGTTTTAGAAATGCTTCTTTGTACGCCGAATTGGGCGCCGGTGGCGGTGCCGGCGGACCCGGCCCATCTGGCGCCGCATATACAAATCCGCACTACATGTGAATGGTTTATTCAGCATCCTTGACACTTTTTTCTTGTACAGTCCCCTTTCTTCCCCCTCTCCCATTTTCTCTCGCCAAAATCATTCGCCCTCATTTTCCTTCCCTCTAATTGTTTTTGCACTTCATATTATCAGTTTGTTATCTGTCTTGCGTTAATTGTGATTTTTCCATGCTATTTACGGACATAAAAATTCATTTGTTTCTGTCCACCAAGCAATGTTATTAAAAAGCGAATATTTGTTACCACAAAGCCCAAATTTCAATTCTGCTGTTTTTTCTGGTGAATATATCACAAAATCAAAGAGCACAAAAGTGTATAAAAATGCTTTGCTCCTCATTTTATCCTAATTTTGGACATTTTTGTCAATTTGTTTTTATCGCTCATTTTTAATTAGCCCATCAGCGGAAAGCATCATTTCAACAACATGAAAAACAATTTGCTTATTTGGTTCGGTCAGTTATCCGTTTGTTACTCTTTCTTTTTGCTCTCCACTTATATATTTTCTTTTGTCGGTCTATAAAATAATCGTACATCAAGCAGTACATGTCATGTGTTTTATTACGCTCATCCTTAATACTTTTGTTGTTGCTTTCTCCGGATTGATTTTGCTGTTGATTATCTTCGTTTTCTGCGTTGTTAAGTCCCATTTTTCTTTTGTCCCACCATTTCTCATTTTGTCCTCCCTAATGTATCACTCTCTCTCTCTCGCCCTCCAATAATTACTGTGTAATTTTCCCTCCACTAAACTTTTGTCTTCCCGGCTAACGGTCCAAGTGCCGAAAGGTCCTAAAAAAACTCCCATGTCGAATTGTTCTTGTGTCGAATTGAACAAAATATCCAAGGTGGTCTGCTTTTTGAAGGCACCTCCTCGACGAGACCTCTTATTTGGTATACTTTTCGGCTTATTCAGTACTCGGACTTTTTGGTTCTATTCGGCAATTGGAGACGGTCTTCCCTATTATATTTACAATACCTTAATTATTATGGCTATTCCTCCGATTTCCAACAACAATTTTCATTATTATTGAAACAAACTCATAAAGTTAGCAGTGATTGATTGATAATACAAAACATTGTGAAAACAGTTGATAAATTGACGTTGTACCGAATCACAAACAGAAAATTAAAAAATGAGTTTTGTTCATCCTCGCCGGAATCCGATCCGCTGACTGCTAAAATTGCTTATTTACCCATCGCAATTTGCATTTACTAATTAGGCAACAAAATCGAACACTAAGAGGAGACAATTTCTGACAAAAGCATCATCATATGTATCACAGAAGAAATTATAAAAATGAGCTGCTGAATTGCGATTCAAAAAAAATTTCTTTTTGGTTTGAATTGAGTAAATATTTTAATAAACGCACGGCAAACGGACCATCGAAATGTGAGGGATAGAGAGGACAAACAGAAGAAAGACACAAATAATACCAAGTCTTTGCATTATTGGGAAAACAATGAAAGGTCAAATGCGCAAAGACCTGATATAAAGTATCATCAGTTGAAGCCCTGGGGGAAGAGATGAGACAATGAACAAAAAGTAAATAAATCATCACAAAACCATTGTTTGAATCGACAAAAAAACGATCTCAAATAAGCGACAAAACGAATTGGGACAGAGAATAGAGACTAGCGGGAGGGAAAAATATAATGAGAGGGTAGGGAGGTGGGCAAAAAAGGCAGCAAAAATCATTGTTAAATTTATTGGCCGAAATTTCATTTTTTAGAATGATTTTATCGCTAGAAAAATTTTTGCCGCTAATTGTTAAATGAACAAATATCACCAAAACCTTCAAAATGCCCTAAATCCAAATAGAAACAAAAAAAAGACGGTAAACATAGCAAAGGTTACTAAAATCGGATTAAATACGACAAAACAAAACTTCCTGTTTACTGAGGCCATTTCACCGCCAAAATATTAAACGCCGCTATTCACATTGAATCACTCCATTACTTACTGCTAAAGCTTCTTCAGTGTTCTGTCGATCAGTGCCATTCTCTGTTGGTGTGCCAAATGGCCGGCGGAACGTTTGGCGGGCGGAAGACCGCCGGTGGGCATCAGCGACTGCTGCGCTCCGCTCCCCGAGGCACTGACGAGCGCAGTGCCGCCCAGCGAAGAGTCAAACGGCACGGTCATGTGCAGACGATTAGTTAGCGCAAAACGCACATCACGTGCCTCCAATTGTACGGCCCCGCGATGGTTGTTCAACTGAGAAGCGAGAAAAAATGAAAAGGGATTGACAAAATTGAACCCCTAACAATTTGCAATGGGCTAGGGGTGGGATTGTCCAGACCAAAGTCTGCGACATGACAACTCAAAGAATTAACAACTCGCCGATAAACGCAAAAAATAGAAAATCTTAGTCAGAACTGTTTTTTAATTTCATAAAGCATCTTACAAGCTCACAGTCACTTTTAATAATCTGTCCATATTTTGTTTACATGGTGGGTTTAACGACGAGTATCTGTCAGCGAGTTTCTCTGCTCCCAAAAAGTATAATGGACCGGAGACCTTTCATGGTTAATGCTCCTACTTCGACAGAGTTTCTGATCAATTCGTCCACAAATTCTTCCATCATGATGCCAATTGCATCAGCAACTTCGTCCTCCAACACTTCGTTCGGGTCGACCGTCTTCACAAAGGAATCCAACGCGTCACTCTCGAGCAGCCGTGCACCCGTCCTTTGGCCACTCGCACGCACCAAATCCAGCGGATCCGCCGCGGGGGATGGCTTCGCACCCTTCCCAGCGACACTTTTGCCCTTTGACACAACGCCCGTGGCGGCGGCAGCAGCGACAAGGGAAGGTTTGGCTGTTCCGACACCCGAAACAGTCGAAGACGAGCCTTTCTTTGCCGGTTGTGAGGCAGAAGCGGTAATGGCAACAAATTTGGAAGCTGCGGGAGTTTCGCTGCCGCCGACGGTTGGCGATGAATCGTCCTAAGGAATGAAAAACGCATCCAAATGATAATGCCTATTTTTATACCATTTGTTGGACCGAATGATTGTCCATTATTGTATCTGGAGAAGTTTGCTGCTGCGAAACAGTGCCACCAAATGGGACGGATTGGACCGGTTCAAAACTGTACCGACCCAAAATCTCTGACCCACCGTTTGAACCATTTGAGACGGAATGCTAAATAAATCAAAAGTAAACATCGGTGAAGAATTTTTTTATAGCAAAATAAGTAACCATTGACTGTTGGTTGTTTTGCTGTTGGATGACAACCATTGGCTGATGTTGATGTGAAGAGGGCGGGCCGGTCAGCGAAGTGTTTTGGTGCACCACCGAAACGATTGGCCTTTGCTGGTGCTGTTGCTGCAGCTGGGACTGACTGGTGATGAACACCTAAACCATTGAATTTAAAATTCACCGGTGGCCAAATCCAATTTCGTTAGGTCCAAGATTTTGATCGGTCGGATGACCGGCGGCCAGGCCGTATCCAGGGGAGAAGGGAGAGGGGAATTCTCCGCCCCCCCCGAAAATTTTTTCTAAATACGGGCTTGCCGGCGGCAGATTATCGCCCAAATTTGCCAACCCAACAGAATAAACCCCGAACATTTTGAGGAGGTGGCGATGACATGGCCATCATTTGCTGCGTCTGCTGATTTCCGTTATTGTGCTGCTGTTGTTGGTGTCGAATTTGCACAATTTGTTGGTGCTGGTGCAGTGTTTGTTGCTGATTCGGCGGACTCCCAATGCTCACAATTTGTTGATGTTGCTGCTGTTGGTGGTGGAATTGCGAAGCAGCACCGACCGATTGCTGCGCATGGCGCTGCTGCTGCACAAAGGCGCCGCCAGAAGGTGCAAAATGCTGCTGATGAACCAAATCTGAAATGGAAACAACCGATGGATAAAGTCGTCAAATCAAAGCGTCCGAAATGAGACTGTCCCTATCCAAATGGTACTGACTTTGTTGTCTCGGGCCAAGTGCCGATGTTGGCGGCGTGGCTGACGAGCGAATTTGATGGTGAATTTGTTGTTGCTGTTGTGCAGCGGCAGCCATGAAATTGGCTTGTTGCTGTTGATGCTAAAAAATATGACCTTCAATTAAATAGGCAATCCGTCTTCATTTCCCCTTTGGTGTTCAGTTCATTAATAATGTTGCTTGCCATTAATTAGCTCGAGCCGAACTAAGACCGAGACCGCAAATGTCCGATCTTATGAGGGCTCGAAAAAGGTCAACAAATTACAAAGGTCCGGCAAGCAAAAATCAGAAAATAATTCTAATTTAGATGGGCCGCAAACGGACACCAAATGCATGTACCGCGACAAGGATTTAATACTGAGCAAGTCAATTAGAAATAATTTTCGCGTCTAACGATTTATATGCCGAGGATAAAATTGACAGCGCAGCGAATGCTCCACTCTGTTTGTATTTCGTCGTTTTTTGAACAAAAAACACAGGGAGACAGAGTGGCGATTATTTTGCCTAATAAACCCGGCGTTTGCCGGGTTTTGGGTGTGGTTTTTGGATTTCTTCCGTGTTTCCTGTTTGCCAGTCATTTTATTTCAATTTTAATAACCATTTCGCCAAAATTTAACGAAGTCTTTCATTTTTTGCCTTCATTTCAATTAAAATAGCACTATTTTTTCGACTTTTCCCGGCAGCGCCTGTCGCACCGCCGCCTCCACACACCCGTACCTATAAATTTTGTTTTTAAGCCTCCGAATTGAAAACCGTAATAGGTAACACATCTTTGATAATCATTTCAATCAAATTTTAAAAAATTTCGCGCCCCAAATCTCATAATTATTTGAAATTGTTTTTAGCGTTATCTACATTGAATAATTACTAAAAAGTGCCGGGTTTTGCAGGGTTTTTGTCGAGTCTTTAAACTGTTTGATGGGTTTTTGAGTTTTGGTGAGAGAATTGTGGCCATAACAAGAGAACTCATTTGTCAGGGATCAGTACCTAAGGCAATATAATCCCTATAGCCAATTATCCTGCAAGAAAGTTGTGTTGATTAAAACTATAACCCCAAGCCAAATGAGTATCAGAGAATGTAAAAAAGCAACCATTGACTGTTGGTTGTTTTGCTGTTGGATGACAACCATTGGCTGATGTTGATGTGAAGAGGGCGGGCCGGTCAACGAAGTGTTTTGGTGCACCACCGAAACGATTGGCCTTTGCTGGTGCTGTTGCTGCAGTTGGGACTGACTGGTGATGAACACCTAAACCATTGAATTTAAAATTCACCGGTGGCCAAATCCAATTTCGTTAGGTCCAAGATTTTGATCGGTCTGATGACTCGCGGCGGATTATCGAACAAATTTGCCAACCCAACAGAATAAACCCCGAACATTTTGAGGAGGTGGCGATGACATGGCCATCATTTGCTGCGTCTGCTGATTTCCGTTATTGTGCTGCTGTTGTTGGTGTCGAATTTGCACAATTTGTTGGTGCTGGTGCAGTGTTTGTTGCTGATTCGGCGGACTCCCAATGCTCACAATTTGTTGATGTTGCTGCTGTTGGTGGTGGAATTGCGAAGCAGCACCGACCGATTGCTGCGCATGGCGCTGCTGCTGCACAAAGGCGCCGCCAGAAGGTGCAAAATGCTGCTGATGAACCAAATCTGAAATGGAAACAACCGATGGATAAAGTCGTCAAATCAAAGCGTCCGAAATGAGACTGTCCCTATCCAAATGGTACTGACTTTGTTGTCTCGGGCCAAGTGCCGATGTTGGCGGCGTGGCTGACGAGCGAATTTGATGGTGAATTTGTTGTTGCTGTTGTGCAGCGGCAGCCATGAAATTGGCTTGTTGCTGCTGATGCTAAAATAATTGGTTCAGGTAGGGTAGTTTTCACAATAGCCGGAACATGCACTAATTAGTCCCGGATAAATAAACCGGGTAATAAACATTGAAAGATTGCTTTTATTAACCATGTTTAGACCTTCTCTGACAAAAAATAAAAGTATCAAAATGAGTTTAAAAGAGATGCGAAAGGGGTGAACGTTTACACAAACTGTTAAAATTTTTAACAAATGCACTTCATTTTTTTAAATTTGGAAAAAGTAGGTACCATTGGAGCCTGGAACCAATCCCTTAAATCGCTTCTAGAATACATGTAAAAAAAGTTAAAAACATAGTGTATTTTTTCGATCTTTCCCTCTTGATACTAATCTCCATTATTTTTTTCGCAATAAAATATAATTAATTTTTGTTTTTATCATTAGCTTTCTTCGAAATCATGGTTTCGAATAATATACCAATTTTGTAGGCTGCCTGGAAAAAGAAATAGCCCAAAGTTTCAGTTCTCCCGTCTAAGTTTAGTCTCAAACACCCAACGGTAATTTGGCATTTTGTTAACTTTATTTAAAAACTGACAATTTGCAGGCAAAGTATCCGGTAAAGGTAGGGATGTGCCGCTGCGGCGGAATATGCATTTTCCCGTTCGAAAAGTTGACTGAGTTCCGACCCCGGCCGAGTCTGCATTAAGGCCAATTCCAGTCTCTATTTTCGAATTGTTAGTCGTGCTAACTCTTCTATTTTAATATTCACGCGGCACATTCGCAACTCACAAAAAATTGGGGTTCATTTTCCGCTTTCGACAAGAGCTTACCAAAGCGTTCATTTGTTGCTGATGGTGTTGTTGCATTTGCTCTGATGTCAATAAAAGTCCGTTCATTGATTAATTCGACGACAGTGACAAATCACAGCCCATCGATCATTTGTCCTGCTGCTGAAGAGTGATGAATGAATGTATTGCCTCTTTTCAGTTGTGACTATTGACAAATTTGTTTTGTCGTCGTTTTAACATATTCATCCTAACGGCCATTCATTAATTATTCGCCAATACTTTTGTTTGGCTTATTGCGCCACACATTGGGAAAATGCGTTGCTAATTTTTATTGCAAAGGAATTCGGAAGGGGCGAAATGGCTGAACAATTAATTGGTTGGGGATTTAGTCTTCCTCGGGGGGACACTGACTCTCGCGGCTGTTATCTCTGTGCTGCTTGATGCTGCTGCTGAATGAGTGAGTGAGTGAGTGGAGGACTGGCAGACAGACAGACAGAGAGTACAATGAAACCAAAGGCAGCAGCAACAAATGCAGCGGAAAATGACAGCCGAATAAACCAACCGACGACAACCGACCGACCGACAAACAAACAGCCCGCCGAGCGAGCAGCAATGATGGCGAAGGGAAGGGAGGGAGGGACACAGACAGCAGCAGAGGAAACGACCACCGCCCGCCACATATTCCTCCCCCAAATATCCCGCATTGAATGCACGCAGTCATCAGTGGATGGCGCTGAAGCGGCGAGCATATTGAAAATAAGCGGGCGGAAGGGGGGGGGGGGGGGGGGGGGGGGCGAACGCATGGACTATTAAATATAGTCATATATTAGGGTAGCGGTAGCAAAATCCCGAAAGTACCCTTCTGCTGCTGGTCTTGAGAATAATTGGTTCTAAACCTCGTTCCCTTGCTAATTAAATATTCATACATTTACATAATGTATTAGTTTTTTAATGACTAAAATTAATTTTAAAATTGTCATCAACCGATAACGAAATGATAGGGCGCCTAATGAATGTCGCCGTGGTCGGTGAGGGGGCCATTGGCACAAGCGCTGCCTTAGCCATTCGACGTGCATATCCAAATGCTAATGTAAGTTTGCTTGTGTCAATTCGTTCTCTTCCGACTCTACCGCAAATTCGCCAGTCAGATAACCGTTTTCTCGGATCGTGAATTTGAAGAAACTGCCAGTTATGGGCCGGCAGGCATTTTTCGGGTGGATTTGGCCGAAACAAGGCGATGGGCCAATGAATCATTTTCATTTTGGGCTCAACTCGAGAGAGATGAGTTGGCTCACAAAACTGGCGGTGAATGAATAACAATAATAATAATAATCCTACCTGAATATTATGTTGTTTTTGTTGTCTACAGTTCACCTTATTTCTGGCTATTGCCAATCCGATGACAAAAAATGGCTGGAAGACCAAGTGATTTCAAAAATAAATATTTGAAATTATACATTGATAATTTGGCGCTACTTAAAAAGTGACCGATTTTGAAACTTTTTTTTCAAAAGTTTGTAAAACATGTTTTCAGGGGTTTTCAGGGCCGCTGATCACGAATACGACATCTATTTTTCCCAATTCCGAACCCCGGACCCGAATTCGAACAAAAGACGAAAATTTCGAACATTCATAAAATCACACTTCCCCGTTCCAATGGCACCGAAAATCCAGATCTGGCTCCCCCTTTTGAGCTTCCCTCGGTGTGCTTCATCTTTTCCAACATGTTTCGTCCAACTCCACCACTTTTTGGTTTGCCCAATTTTGTTTTGTTCTCAATTACTGCGCTAAAAACCAGCGCACACTCGACTACGGCGGCCAGTAGGTGGGGCGCCGCTCGCTCGCTCCGGGTTGCTCGCGCCTGATGTCGGGCCTTCGGCCCGACATTAACTAGGCGCTCGCAACCCTTCGCTCGCTCGGGCGCCCCACTACTTGCTCCGTCTTCGCATGCTCCTTTTTGCGTGTAATTCTATCATTACGTTGTCCATGACTGCTTTGAATAATTGCTTGAATAAATGTTTTGTTTGAATTTTCGACTTCTTGTTTTGGGTCCAGGGTTCAGAATTGGGCGAAATGGATGTCGTTTTCGTGATCAGCGGCTCTAAAAACCCCTGAAAACATAGTTTTATGAAGATTTGAATTTTTAACTTTTGGTTCGAATTTGGGTCCGGGGTTCGGAATTTGGCGAAATGGATAGCGTATTCGTGTTCAGCGGCTCTAAAAACCCCTGAAAACATGTTTTACAAACTTTTGAAAAAAATTCAAAATCGGTCACTTTTTAAGTAGCGCCGATAATTTTATGACAGGAAAGTGCCATGTCCGGCATTGTTTACGATTGGAAATGGCTCACTGAACGCGAATTAGGCGCATTGTTCGTCAAACCATTGAGGCAGAACTCAAACCGTTGCTGTCCAATTGCCTGTCACTGCTTTATGCCCGTTTCAGTTATGGCGTCCATTACAGCACTTATGCAGCTGAAAGTCGCTTATATGTGCCGTGGATTCGTGCTCGACTGATGGCAGAAAGTGGACAGGGAATGTTGCAATTTCGACGTCAACGGGTCGATTCTGTGCAGGAAGTGCAGCGACCAACACATTTTTGTGTCCAACATTTTCCCTATCGTCCGTTATTAAGCTGATCGATTCGGATCAATTTATTTTGGTGGTAAACTGTGCCGGATTGGAGGGTGGACGGTTGGCCGGCGACGACAGCACTTCCGTTTACCCGAACCGAGGCGTCGGGCTCGAAGTCGGAACTCATTCCCTCCCCCCTTAATGCCCACCACAAAATCTGTCCCCTAATTTCGAAAGGTCGAAGCTCCTGGACACCACCACTTCGCCTATTGGGGCAGAGACACATTTTGCATCCCGTTGTAATAATTGGAAAGAGGTCAACGACTTTTTTCAATGTTTCTCAGAGTGACCAATGGCAATCTTTTGGTTGGCACACTTCGAGAGGACAATTGTTGGGAGCGAAAAGTGACTGAACGCGACCGCCACATAATTTGGACGCGTTTCGTTGAACTTCACCCGAATTTCAAAGTTAGTAAATTAAACCAGCAGAGGGTGTGAACTGTGAAGTGTTGTTCCCACTGAGCAACGGGGAGAAAAGTTGTTCGATGTTTTCACAGGACGCTCGAATTGTCTCCTCGTGGTGCGGGTTGAGGCCCAATAGACGTGGCGGAATCAGACTTGAACATCAGTTGCGAACCAAATTGGACGACAATGGAAAGGGGAAAACAGTCCATGTGAATCTTTGTCACTCTTTTTCAAATCATTAAATTTTGCGTGAATCAACGCAATTTGCAGGTCATTCATAATTACGGGCATGGCTCAAATGGCATTTTGTTGAGTTGGGGCTGCGCAGCCGAAGTGGTCAGAATGATTGAACAATTTGTCGTCGGAGAGATGAAAAGTCACATTACGAGTCCCGAATAAAAGCAAATTCTGTGTATTCATTGTGAAGCCTTGACAATTCGGTACTACTCTAGTTTGAGCCCTATATTTTTGTCAAAATTTTTCAAATTTTAAAATTTTTTACGGCAAAAACACCGTGGTTTTCAGGGTCGCCTGTTGCGACACCCATTTTGCCCAATTCCGAGCCCCGGACCCGAATTCGAACAAAAGTTCGAAGCTTTTCGAAATCAATTATATGTGAATAGATGGCTTTATAAGATAAGTGATATGCAACAATTGATCGAATGGCGAGAAATGAAGTGATTGGAAATGGATTAAATGAAATAAATAATTAAATTAAATAATCAATTTTTGTTATTGTTGGTCCTAGTGGACAATACAGGTTGCCATTTTATACAATTAGAGCAATTTGACTATGAAATTGATTTTTGAAATCTTAGAACTTTGGTTCGGATCCGGGTTCGGAATTGGGCAAAATTGATATCGGATTCGTGATCAGCGACCCTGTTGAGACGAATTGCTTTTTAAAAATTTTAGAAATTTTCGAACTTTGTTCGATTTTGGGTTCGGGGTTCCGAATTGGTCGAAATGAATGTCGGAATCGTGATCAGCGACCCTGAAACCGCAAATCTGAGTTCAATTTCGTAATCAGCGACCCTAAAAACCCTTATAAACATATTTGAACGATTTTTAAAATTTTGAACAAAATATAGGACTCGACTCAAACTAGAGTAGTACCGACAATCAAATAATATTCACTTTTTGGGACAATGAGCAACCAAAATAATTTATTCAAGTTCCGATGATCAACCTTAAGTGGATGAAAGATGATACATCTACAATAATGCTGCATAAAAATTAGAATACGCAAAACAATAAAAATTAATTAGCAACAATAACAATAAACACTGCATAAAAAGTTAGGTTCCCATCCGTAAGTTATTTCCGTCTGCTCAATCCACGCCGGAAATCGCTCTTCGGTCCAAATCCGCGGGCTCCACGCCCTCTGTTACGACCATTTTTCACGCCTTTGAAATTGTTTCCTTAAAAAGCGGAAAAATGCTTGTTTTTCATTTATTTGGTTTAAACCCTTAAATTTGTTGGAAAATAACTAAAATGACCACCTGCCGCGACAGGCGAACACGCGCAGCCCGAAGCGCACACGACGGCACAATGGGCGCAGTTCTGCTGTTTGGTGCTGTCCAACGACCCACCAAAGTCGAAAGTGTTGTGGAGCTGCACAATGACAATGCCATCTTTGCCCAATTGGACGACCTCCCGCAAACTCAAATGGACCATTCGCTCAGTGGCATTTCTGAAAAGTCAAACAATGCCATTAAAGTCGTTTGCATTTAACGCACTTAATGTATTCGTTCATGACGCGGTTCGGTGGTGGCAACGGCGGCGGTTGGGAGGGAGAGGACGCCGACGAGGAAGTTTCGGAGTTTTGAAGAGACAAACTGTTTATGTTAGACATTTACAATAACACACAATATAAACAGTTAGAAGACGCTAAATGATAATGCAGAAAAATTGGTAGTCATTGAATGCTATCAGGTCCTACTTAGACTTTCAAAAACCAAATTTGGATTTCAATGGTCACTTATCATGAATACTAACTCATATTTGCGATATTCTAAGCCTGGACCATTTAAAAAAATGGTTTCTGACTAAAATGTTCGAGTTTGGGTCCAGGGTTCTGAATCCGGCGGTCAAAGATGTCGGATTGATTTACGACCTGCCAGAAAAGCCTATATGAAGAAAAAAATTTTAAGTCTGAAACCCGATAACAAACAAATACATTAATATATAGTCTTTTATCATGTTCTGCTTTCTGATTTTATTTGTTAGAGAATCCGAGCGAATATGTATTGTTTAAATACAAATGTTATCTGCTGGAAGGCAATTGTCGCTGCTTAAAATTTTGGGGCTCGGCGGTACTTTTTTGCATGCCAATCAAAATTTTGTAGGGGAAAATTTTTGATGGCGGCGATTAAAACACATGCTCCATAATCCCCGAGAAGTCAGAAAAGACGAACACAATCCGTAATATATGTAAACACATAAAGCTCTCGAATGTACCAAGTTTGTGGTAATTGGTTAACAAAGAAAAAAGTTGTGGTCCCAAAACTTGCTCCGGGACTCAATCGGGGGATTCAACTTTCTCTCCATTTAAACAAAAAAACGCTAAAAAGGCAACATGCCACACCTCCTGATATGGACAATGATTTCGGAGATGACACGGATATAACCTCTCGGATATGTCCGGACTCCGGAGTACGGACACAGATTCGAAAAATTCGTTGGTAAATTCAATGATTTTTAGGTGCAATATACAATATAATGGAAATTGACAGAGAAATCGCCGAGTTGGAGCAGGAGATTTCCAAAAGTTTTTATTGTCCTTATTATTAATAAATGGTTAATGCATTTCTGTATTAGACAAGGAAGTGGTTGCATGACTCGTAAATTAAATTTATGATTGTTTCCTTAAATATCGGAAATTCACAAAAATTCGAAGGAAATATGATCTAGGCATTTTCTTTCTCTATGTTCGGCGCAACCCGCCGTTGTCAATAGAAGTGCCGGTCGAATAACTTTGTTTATGCATTATTTCTTTAGCAATTAACGAAGTGGCCAAGGACTTGGAATTGAAGTATCGAGACTTTGTGCCAAGTTACATTTGTCTCGCCGACTGTCAGGAGAAGATTCAATCGGCACTGCAAAATGGAAAGGAAAATGTGCTTAAAATGGAAGGACAATTGGCAAATGCCGAGAAGGAAATTGTCAAACTCAAGGTCTGCTTTTTTTTCCTTTTTTATGCTTTCATTGGTTAATTTTTAAAGTGAGTTTTTTTAATGACATTTAGGAAAGTATGCCGGACAAGAAGTTGGAGGTGGTCCAGGACTTGGTGGACCGTTTGGCCATTCTCGACGAGATGGAGCAGTGCCTGAACGCGATGTGGCTGATGCCGGCCGACAGCAAAATGGAGTTTGATCCGCTCGCCACAACGCGACTCATTCTGAGGCTGGAAGAGCTGTGCGCCACGTTGGAATCGGTTCGCACTTTGTTTGAAGGAGTGTCCGTTAATCTTCTGTGACTCCAATTTTTGTTAAGGAAAGTTCCAATTATTTGGAATCCATCAACGAGCGCATTTTGCCGCTTTTGTTCTCAGAAATTCAAACACGCAAGGGCGAACTTTGTCAGCAGCTGTCCGACTTTTACGCGTCGTTCATCCGATTCTTCGAGGACGACCGCGTTTCGCCGCCACTGTTTTTGATGGTTATCAGCTGTCCCAGCACCAAAGCAGCTTCGGATGTGGGCCATTTCTATTCAAATTGTTTATTCCTAATACTGTCTTTGTTTTTCCCGTTTGAAGTGCTTTTCGGCCATGCATCAGCTCGGTCTGCTCGACGATCGTGTGGAGGAAATGGTGGACATCATTTGGGAGCATTTCTGTCTGAAGCTGATTTACGCTGATGAGACGGTGGCCAACTCTGCCAATGACGGAGACGGCTGCCAGCTGATCAAAGTGCATAACGACAAATTTGCGGAACGATCATTTCGAATTGGCATTGTCAGAGAGGTTGAGATGAACAAGAAACCGGATCCAGCTACCGTATTCAGGTCATTGTTTTTTTCTTGTGGGAGAGATCTTAAATTCGGATATACGATATCAATTTAACCGCATATTTTCAGCAATCTCTCCTATTTCTTTAACTCTCTTCACTCGGCAATCAAAGGCATTCGGGCGGCGGATGATCGGCCGCTGATCGCACTGTTAGGCGAAGCCATTTCTGACCAACTGATCAACACGCTGGAAAAGGGCTGTCTTGGACCCGCAATTCCTTTCGAAAAACACGAAGCTGCCAAAGTATACGGGGAGCTGACCAAACTGTCACAGGCCTTTTTGGAATTTATGCAGGTTAATCATTCTATCCGACCTGCCCTTATATTATTGTATAAGCAATAAACTTCAGGACAAAGGATTTTTTGTTCAATCAATGGACCACCTTTTCGGCAATTTCTTCGAGAGTTTTGAGCGCATTTCTGTGGATCGCCGATGTCATCATTTCATCACAACCACCAGGGAGCTCATCAAACAGCCGTACATTGAGCTTATTGAGGTTTTTTTTGTTGTCCTCATCATTCAATTTTTGGCCAAGACTGCTTAAAAATAAAATATATTCATTTTTCCATTAATTACTGAGAAAATGATATAGAGGACAATGTTAAGAGTTTTTTCCATAAAAAGAAACGCAAATTTAGGTGGGGTCGGCATTGAATGACAAAGAGGAAAAATCTTCGGACATTCTGTGCAAAATGGAAGAAAAATTGCGAATCAAACCGAACGACGAGGACGCGCATTTGCCGATGAGCACAAAATGGGACAAATACTACACAAAAACATTCCAATTCCAACGCTGCCAAATTAGGTAAATGCTAAAAGCTATGACACAAACTCCTCAGCCATTTGGATATTCAAATTCGCGCGCACTTGCAGCAAGTCCACCTTCAAATTGGTCAATGTTTTGCACGAAGTATTGCGCACGTCTGCCGCGACGGACTCGGACATGGAGGCAAGTCGACTGGTCACAACTTCGCGGAACATTCTCGAAATGTTTGTCACCACTGCGCCCGAATATCACCGACAGATGCTTTCGTCCGTTCCGCACATGGCAGGTGAGGAATTCTACAAGAATTCATTTTGTTTCCTTATAATTGTATTTAAATGTTTAGCGGTGTTCTTCAACAATTGTCATTTCATTGTGCACCGTTTGAACACAATGTCCACGGACATTTTGCAGAACATATTGACAGTGTCGAAGGTTTTATTTAACAATTAAACTCCCCCCACATTTGTTTTGTTAGATCACTGGACAGGATTGCACATTCACTGATTTGTTCACCCAACTTCGAACATTGGCCGCCACGACATTGGACCAGCACATTGTGCATGCACGTCGCCAGCTTTCTGCAACAATCGGAGAAGGCGACAGTAAGTGGGGCAAGTGTCGCATGGGTTAAATTGGATGACTAAAATTTTTTTAGTTTTCGTTGGTTTGCGTGACGACAAAACGCACAAACGCTGTGTAAAGGTGCTCAATGGGTGTGTGATGCAACTTGAGCAGACTGCAGCCGTGTGGCGTGAGGTAAATAATGGGCCTCGCCGGTTAACCCCCCCCCCCTCCACGGGTTCCCCTGGGATTTCCTCCCTGATTTCAGAAAGTGGCGATGGATTTAAGCCAATTTTAGGGGTAGTATTCTTTCCACGAAAAATGGATTTCAGGTGCTGTCCAATTTTGTGCTAACTCACTGTGTTGGTGAGCTGGTGTCACATTTATTGACCACAATGGTGGACATAATTCTGACCAAGGAGGACATCGCCTCCAGCGATGCGGAGATTACGGCCAATCTACTCACGACACTCGTTGATCGCTGCAAGCGATTGATGGAGGTTTGTTCGTTCCATCGATGCCTTCCTTTAGCGCTTTTCATTTGACTTTTTGTCGTAATTCGAGATTTCCTTAGATTGACAATCAGCCGACGATTCAGCGTGCGTGTGAGGAGCCGTACCACAAATTACAGGAAATCGTCTTTTGTCTCAAGGGAAATTTGGCTGTAAGTGAAATATTGAAGATACCTCGGTTAAATTAATGCTTAAAACCCAATTGTTTTTTTTTCTAGGAAATTGGCCACCGATGGTGTGAAGGCACTGGGCCGTTGGCACTTTGGCTGAAGCCGGCACAGGTGAAGCATTTGGTGCGCGCATTATTCCAAAACACTGACCGCCGGGCGAATTTGTTGGCACAAATTAACTGAGAAGAGAAAGGCGCAGCCATTATGTTTCATCGATGGCATCTGACAATTTTGCCTCCAATAAATAGTTCGATATTGTAATATCTTCCCCAGCCCCCCCCCCCCCTCCCGAAATGGGAAAAATAATTTATTCGGTTTTATTTATTTATTGTGCCTACGTGTTGATACTCAAATAACTGAACTTGCGCCTTGTAAATTTGACATTGCTTCTTTTTCGTGTTTTTTCACTTATGCTTTTTGTTTGCCTTTTTCGTCCGCTCACATGGATTATCGGCGGCGGCAGATAAAATTTTCAAAAGGAGATGCCTCATTTTCTTATCCTTTTAAAACAAGCAAAAATTAATAGGAATTTTGACATCTGCCAGGGAAGATCTATCCCTTGTCACTTTTGCTTTATTATTTTAATTAGGAGGGAGTTTGTTTTTGTTTTTAATCTGGTATAAGTGCTGCATCCCTCCGGTTTTCCGACATTCGGTTTTGGTTTCGTTTTTTAACGACACCCGATTAAAACGAAGCCAAGAAAATCCAAAAAATTTTAGCGACAATTCTGCAAATATTGAAATTCTGAAAATAAATGGGTGGGCATCAAACAGTTCATTATGAGGAAGAATTGAACAGAAGCGGAGAGTGAAAGCCCAAACCGCCGAGTTGTGGCGATGGCAACAAATCGCCGTTGGGACAATCGATGCTGGCGAGAACATTGATCAGTTTTACGAGAAAAGCGAGGCATCATTGCTGACACACAACCGACTTTTTCATCGCAATAGCCGAGGCCCGTAACGGGGGCCGGACGAAAAGCGGATTAAGGACAGGGAAATTGAAATCCCCGAACATTTCATAAGATGTATTATGTAAATGAAAATGCAAATATTCTCTTTAAAATTGCTAAATTTTACGTTCCCTCCCATCAAAACTATTTCGGAGGTCATTTGTTATTTTTGCGGACTCATCAATCACAAATACAATAGTGATTAATCTCTCTATTATCATCAACCCATTAAATTCCACCAAAATTGAATTATTCTCTTTGTGATTGATTTTTGATTTTTCCAATTCATAAAAATGTTTATTCATTGCAAATGGAATTGGCCCAACATTTTGTTTTATTTAAGCGAATTTTAATTAATTTTTTCGCGATGGGTTTTTACTGTTTTGTTAAATGTTATTTTGTCAGTGCATTGCTTCTTCTCGGCATAATCCTCTTGTTTTTTGGCATTGGCGCTCTTTTTGTGCCAAATTTTGTCCAAAATGCAATCAGAGAAGTTAATTAATTAATGAAAATTAAAATATTACAAAATTAAATGCTTTTCTTAAATTTGCGAAGAATGCTTTTGTCGGCCGATTCCAAAACGGAAGTGATAATTCGGCGATGAGGCGATACAGAGACCCCAAATACGACATAAAGTTTGTGAGAAAAACAATTATTTAATCTCCCGCCCCACGAAAATGTTTGAGCCTTTCGCGCCACTCAACGACATTACCACCTGTCCTGCCACTAATTGATTATTTGAATAAATTGAAAAATAAATTAGGACATTGACATCAATTGATCATTCATTGTCTTTTAAGGATGCAAATTTGGGTCGTTTCTGTACAAAATCCATCCGAAATTGTGAATAAAGGGGAAAGAGCAAACGTAACGGAGTTGGGACCGTTCACTTTTGAGTGAGTGTGCTTTTTGTTGACGCAAGTTTAATTATAATTAAATTTGATTAATACATAATAATAATAATAATTTCTGAAATATAATAATAATTTTTTTTGTTTTATTAATCCCTTTTTTAGCATTCGCCTACACAAGCAAAATGTGACATTTGAGCGCAATGACTCGCGACTGTTCTACCGAAATGTGAAACACTTTTTCTTCAATGCCAATTTGTCTTGTTCCGAGTGCAAATTGTCCACTTTGGTGACAGTGCCGAACATAATTTTCCAAGTCATCCACTTATTTTACACAAAATTAAATTCAAATTTTATTTCATTTTTAGGGAATCATTGACGTCTTTGACAAAAATCGGGGCCTAATTCCATTCATTGACATCTTTTTGAAGAGTTTGGAAAATGTTGGTTTTTGGGAATATTTAAAATAATATTTGCCCAATAAAATAATATTTGCCCCTTTAAAATAATATTTGCCACTTACGATTTTAGGTGTTTGTCACTGTCAGTGTGGACGAATTGCTCTTTAAAGGCTACGAGGACGAACTGATCTCGCGCATTTGTGCCAGTCCGTTTACGAAGGGCATTTGCCAACGGCACAATGTGCCCGATCGGATTGGACTGTTTTATGGGGTGAATTTTGTTCTTCCATCTTTTCTAAATCATTTCCTGAATTTCCACCAAATAATTTTGAAGCAAAACGGCACGGATGACGGATTGTACGAGGTGGGCACGGGAAAAGAGGACATTGATCAGATCGGTCGCATGTATTCCTGGAACGGCATGGTGCGCGAGTTGGACGACACTCATTGGTTCGGACCGGGCGCGCGACTGATCAATGGCACTGACGGCCAATTGTTTCGGCATAACCTTTTTGATGAGGAAAAGCTGCAAATGTATGCCGAATTAATAAATGATTTAATTCGCTGGAAATTGAAACTCTAATCTATTTTTACCAAATATTTTTAAGATTCAGCGGGTCGCTGTGCCGGTAATAAAACAATCAAATGGCAGCCAAATTTTTGCCATTAATTTTTCAGCTCTTTCGATTTGGAATTTGGCCAATCGCTGACTTTTTCCGATTTGTCCGTTCGCCGTTTTGTCCTTCCCATTTCACTGTTCTCATCCGAAACTCAACACTCTCAGGGCTTTTGCAACCCAAACTCTGCTGAATATTTCACTAATGGCACTGTTCAGGAAGGCAATTTTCCTCAATTGATTTTAAACACATAATTATATATTTTTTAAATGAATTAATGGCTAATTAATTTATGAATTTTTAAAAATATATAATTTGAATGCCCTCTCCCCTTTTAATGCTTTTATTATCCCATTTTGGTTGGCTGTGCCCCGTCCGGTCTTTTGGACTTGTCCACTTGTCTTCCGGGTCAGCCCCGAATATTTCTGTCCGGCCCACACTTCCGCGGTGCCGCGGACGAACTTCGACATTCCATTGACGGGTTCGGTGTCCAATCAACGACCAATGACGACGGCCTCGGCTTTTTCGACATTGAGCCTTTGACGGGCGCCACCGTTCGCATGCAGCAACAATATCAAATGAATCTCGGAATGCTGAAGGGAAATTTCAGGTAGTAACACTAAGCCCAAAAAGGGGACATGGCCTAAGATTATCGGCCCAAAAAGGAAAAGCGGCGGCGGCAGAAACTAAACGCTCTCTGAAGAGGCATTTGTTTCAAAAGTAACAAAAAGCCGCCGTTGCCGCTACGAACTTATCCAAAAATGATAGTGGTGAGTAGTGTGCCCGGCGAAATCAAAAAACCCGGGACCGGGATCCCGGGAAAATCCCGGCCGGGATCCCGATCCCGCCGGGCACTAGTGGTGAGTAATATATCCTCTCATCAGAATGACTCGGAATATGCGTCACAATTTAATTATGCCGATGATTTGGATGAATCAAATTGCCGTTGTCGACGAGTCCACCAAACAGCAGCTGCTCCTCCCTCTGAGTGTGCTGCGTATTTCGCATATTTGTGCAATTGTGCTAATTCCGCTTGGCATAATTCTGACATTTATTTCCATCGGATTGATTTTGCTTTTCATTGTCAGAAGGCGCCAAAGGGTAAATTTCAAAGTGGGAAATTTGACAAGGGTCTTTTTCTTGAGAATGTTCGGCAGAAGAACAAAAAGACCACTACCGGCAATGGCACTGAAGGGCCACCGCCTGCCCAATAATATGGCCGAAATTATGGCAACAGACAAATGAATGCCTCAATGGAATTTAATTTGCAAATGTTGGTGTATAAAAATATGATTTTTGTAACAACTGTGACAAATGCGCTTCTCTCCCCCAAAATCACTACTCTAATTAAGACATGTATTTGTTAGGATCAAAAAAGTGCCAAAAGATTTCTTTGTATTTTTTTTAAATAAATTAATTAAGTTCTTTGAATTTTAGCTGCCGATTTGTGCTATTTCGAACACAACCCAATATTAAAAAAAAAATTCGGTAGTATTATTATACTTGGTGCTCCATTTTTTTAAGTTTTCGAATTTCTCGGATTCGGACCGGTAGCCATCGTTTCGATGGTTAAAAAATACGAAAGCATCTTTCAGGTCAAATAGACGGTTTTGCGAGAAACGAATGGAAACATAACAATTTAGAGAAAAAAACCCAATTTAAAACATAAATAAAATAAACAAAGTGGTCAACGCCAAGGGGCAAAATATATGGAAACAAAAAAGTGGTCATCGCCAGAAGGGCAAATAATTTGGACGCAACAATCAAAGACATATAAATAGCAAAAAAGGAAAGAGAGGAGATGGAGAGACAAAAACATTATGGCGAAGTGTACAATCGAACGACGGATGGTGTATGGGAGAAACTGCGTCCTCAACATCGATTTTGGAAATATCACATCATCCCCATCCCCGGTTCTCATTTTTGCTCTCCATCCGCCCCCCGTCCCCCTCCTCCTTCTGGTCCGCCCGCCTCACAGTTCGGTGTGTCCCTCGTCGTCGCCTTCCTCCTCTCCCTCCTTGGCCGCTTTCTCCTCCTCCGATGGACCAGCACCCTCCTTGCCATCCGAGTCGAGGAATTTGCTTAATTTTTTATTTTATTTTTTTAATACCATTATTCCTGCTACCTGAATCCTTCCAAAGTACGTTCACCGGTGTAGTCGATGATCTGTTAATATAAATGTATTAAATGTATACCTTTGTTGCTAATTCCCATTAACTCGTGTACCTTTTTGGAGTTTGCTGGGAAATATTTGATAGTTGGGAAAGACTGGATTTTTACATCCTCGACTTCGTTGGCAGTGGAGTCCATTTTGGCAATGACAATCTTCTCGTTGTCTTTGTACTGGAACGAAAAAACATTTACACCTGTTTGATTAAACAGAAAACTAATTGGTTGCTTTTTTTTTAATTCCATAGTGACCAGGACAAATTTCATGGATTCGGACCTTTTCACTTTAAGAGCAGAATCATCTAAAACCACAAAGAAGGTTGTGACTGACCTTCTCGGCCAGCTTTTCCCAGATAGGCACCAGCTGTTTGCAGTGGCCGCACCACGGTGCGTAGAACTCAACCAGCACATTCTTGGACTCGTCCCGTGCGACCTGCTCGAAGTTCTTGCCAACCAGCACCTTCACCGGCTGTTTGTCCCAGTCTTCGGGCACCTCCTCGCTCATCAAATGTGCCTTCAGCTTCCCATCCACGTAAGCGGAGGTAAATTTGACAATGTTTTCAGTGGTAATGTCGCTCCACTCCGGCTTGTATTTTGTCATATCCTCCTCCAGCGAAATCAGTCGAACTGCCGGAAGTTCCTCCTTTCTGAGTCCGAAGAATTCCATAATACGCGCATTGTCTTCCACGTCAGTGTTAATGTAGACGAAAAGCACCTGAAAGAACAAAGGATAATAAAACATGAAGGGAGAAAAGTACGGGAAACAAGGATTCACTATTTTTTTGTTGTCAGCTAATGTATAAAACTTAATCCATTTAAAACCCAATATATCTAGAAGCTATCAAGAAAAGGTCAAAACGATAAAACAAATAATGGTGACCCGTTTAAAATTCAGGTTCGTAGAAATTAGCTAAAGTCAGTTTCGAACGGCAGCATTTTGTACTGCTCCGAGCAGAAATAATACCTTGCCCTTAAACTCCTTAGCTGCAGCACGGAACTCACTCTCCAACTTCTCAAACTCGCCAGATTCTTTGGACACGAACAACCTGTAGAACGGCATAAATATTATGGCAAACTTGATAGGTACAAGAATGAATGAAGAGAAATCATCATGAGCCTCCAAACTTACAAATTGTGTGATTTGATTTCGCCGCCGAAAATGACAGACGCTGTCTCCTGGCTGAACTCGGAGACCAACGGCAAACGGTTGGCCTGCACGAACTTCTTGATGTCGTCCACCTCAGTCGGGTTGCCCTCGAACTCGGCACGGCCTTCGTCGAACTTTTTGAAGAGAACAATTGAGTCCTCCTTCTTCAGCTCGGCTTCTTTGGCCACGTCTGAGTCGCGCACAACGCCGAAGGGAATTTCGTCAATGGCACCGGCCACTTCAAGATAAGCCTTGGCCGCGGCACTGTCCGTGTCCTTAAATCGTCCGAATGTATAAAAGCAGCAATATTCAACTCAAAAACTGCCATGGAAGTGCACTTTACAAAGGCATTTCAGCTCTCGATTCGTGGTTTTTTTTATAATTGAGAAATTTTGACTGTTTTGCTACAAAAAAAAAGTGAACCTTTGCATAAGCGATGACGACGACCTCTGCCGAGTCTTTGTAGTCCTTCAGTTCGTCCGCATTCTTCAATTCCTTGGCTGCTGGGCCGGCCTTCTTCTTGAGCCATGCCACGATTGAGGCGGCATCCCGTCCGCCTCCGTACTCAGTAGGTTTACCTAAATGCAGCAGTAAATGAAAATTTCCAAAATGGGGTCTAACTTATGGGACGGCAAAAATAATATCGAAACGTAAAAGTATTAATATTATTGATAAAAAAACCATTTTTGAAGAGTTTCAGTGTTGGGTATCCCCGCACTTCGTAGTTGGAGGCCAAGTCTGGGTGGACTGTGGCGTCTACCTTCCCCAGTTTTATGTTCGACTCCTCCTCTTGGAGTTGAGTTGCCGCTTTCGCGTATTCGGGCGCCAGTGCTTTGCAGTGGCCGCACCACGGGGCGTAGAATTCTACCAAAACAAACTCATGCATTTTGGTGGCATGCTCAAAGTTGTCCTAAATTTGGGAATCACATTGAATTGATTTTAAACACTTTGGGGTGGATGCCCTAACTTAAATATTATGCCAGATTTAGACCTTGGTCAGAACAAGCACATTTTCGTCCTCCTCAATTGTCGGCACTTCTTCGGACGACCGCACCATGCAAAAGTGAAGAAGGAAATGTCCGAGGATGAACAACAACAAGACATTACTTATAATTCTAGTCATTTTGCTTCCAGTATTCTCAAGTTTTGTGACCGTAAAAATTAAATGATTAAAAGAACAGAAGTTCCCAAAAAATGGATGAAATAATAACAAATGAGGGTCCAAAGAGATAGGGTTTTGCTGACGTGTAAGAAATAGGCGCGCGTGGGTGAGAGAAAGAAGGGGCGGGAAAGGGCTCCGAATTTTCCATGTTCAATCAGAACAAATCGCGTCGCGTTTCTTTGAAGGATAAGTCATCAGAGCAGGTAAAGGATAACACTCATAAGCACAAATTATTCACTTTCGCGGAGGGTAAAAGACTGATCAGAAATTTGGTATAAGGGTGTCAAGCAATGTCAAAGATGGATGAATGTGAATGCTTGAAGAATGGGAAGGAATGTGCGCTGGAGGGAGGAAAAGAGGGAGTATTAAAATTGTGACCAAAAACGCCACAAAAAATATTGGTTAAACGAATGGGCAGAGGGGGCAAAGAAAGGCGGTGGTGTGGTGAGTTGGAATTGGAGAAATTGGGACGAGTGCGGCGGCGAGCAGCGAATGGGGGAGACGTCAATCTCAACACACATAGCACTCGCCTTTATCCTGCAAAATCAGCCCCCTCGCCTCGTTTTGTGTGTGTGCGTCTCGGCGGCTCTCGGCGATTGGATGAATTGTAACGAAAATCAGCCATTGCATCGCACTAAACTAAACATGAAACTATGCACTCTCTGTTTCTCTGCCGCCTTCTCATTTGCAATCGCTCTTTTGAAACGCACACAAAATAGTGCTTGAAATTGGAGAGCAGCGATGGATAATGGGATAAAACGTTTTACAAACAGAATGCCACAATGAGTGATAAAAATTAATTCAAAAAAAAATGTAGATACGATACTTTTTTTTTGCACAAGTTTTAAAACTGAAAACCGGTCCAATTTGCAGTGGGTACGGCGCTGTTTACCGTCACCGTCTGGAAATTTTTCTTTTGTATTTTATGAATTTTGTTTAAAAATAGGAATAGTGCACGATGCCCGACCGAACTATGGTCAGTTTTTTGATAACTGAGTCCACGTTTTTTCATGAATACGCTTTTGAATCCGAATCTAATTTAATTTTTATTTGAGTCAGCATTTAAGGAGTTAGAATATTATCGATGAACCATTGCATTCCGAACCGAACGTTGCAGCCCTATGGGGCGCCCATTCACAACGGAGTGATTATCACGTCACCATCGGCGAGAAACATTGTGCATTTTGTGTTCCGAGACAAAGATTCGCCACTCTTTGCAATGCCGCGGGATCTGTGAGCTTTTAACCTTTAATCATCTTCCGGCTTTAAATCTCCTTTTTCTGTACATAAAATTTAATCTAATTATTATAATGATTGTTGGGAGAATAAACGATGTACAAATTTAGATGAAATTTGATTTTTAATCGTTTACTTTTTAGATATTCAATTTCAGTTTCGTCTGCAAGAATCCGTATGGAATGAAAAACGCGCAAATTCTTCGGCACGAGAAAACATTGGAGTTTGGTGATACGATCATTTTTACGGCCGACGAGCAATCACACATTGTGCTGGATTATGAGAAGGGACTGCAAGTGTTTGAGACGGACTGCAACTTTGGCAAATATTTGGTGAGAAAATAGTTCATATTTGTACTTGGAAATTGATATTCATTGTGTAAACAGGTTTTAAACAGTTAAAATTGCCCCAAATTGGACAGACAAAAAAGCACAAATAATATTATAGAGTTTCAAGCTTGCTAAACATGAACTTAAACTCCCATCAAAGAGCGAGGAAAACCCTTTCTGTGATACTCTTTTTAAATTCGACTTTTGAGGTCAAATCAGTGTGCATTTTACCACCTGTCGATAAGGAACCGTTGCGCTGTTGGTGCGATTATTTTGGTTGGATTGAATTGAGCCAGGAACAAAGCGATGAGCTGCACATGCGGGCTATGGCGGACGTGCCTCTTTACACTTGGGTGGCCATTGAAATTCATGGGGACCGCGTCGTCCCACAATTTCACGATTTTATCGAAATTGCAGTTGATGAGCGCAAAAATGTCTGGGATGTGGTAAGAAATCAATTTTGTGGTTTTTTATGGTATTGTTAATAATTGGAATATGACTTTCTGAAATTCCATCATAATAACAACAATTTTAGGAATGGAATTTGCACAACGAAAATCGACCAAAAGGGAATTCTTATAAATGGGAAATAACGGACGATGAAGACGACGAGGATCCCGACTTCATCGAAAAATCCGAAGATCAACTTTTGGATGTGTGTGAGCCACAGAACCAAGCCCGTATCCAGGAAAAAATTTCGATGGAGGGGGGGGGGGATTGGGCCTGAAATGGCGGCTATTTCATCGCCAAAGATTTCGCTTTCCCGCCATATGTGAAAAATTTTGAATAATGAAACCAAAACCAAAACCAAAAAAAATAGACGAACTAATAATCAAAAACCTGAAAAGGATTCGAATCTGAGGACCTCAAACTTATCGCCGGTGAGTTTAACCTTTACGAAATAAGAAAATTGTTTCGTTTTTTTTTCATTCCCCTTAATGTGAGAAAAAAATTTTTCCTTTTCCTCCCCTGGATACGGGCCTGCACAGAACTGACCGAACTGTTTATAATACCGAAATTCGGATTTAAATTCTTTCGCATTCTTTTTTTTAGGTCAAACTGAAGTTGGAGGGATGCCTCATCGGCACAAAGGAGTTGTACTGCAGCGAGTTGGGAGAGCATCGCGTGTACGTCGGTCTGTGGCAAAAGCACGAATGCAAGCCGGACAACTTGCCGCTTGGCCATCGTTGCAATTTTGACGCGTATTACAATGGTCCGGTTTTTTGAAAGCTCAAGAATCTGCCTATTTTTTATTTTTTTTTTTTCATTCCAGACATCCATGGTTTTTACATCGCGTATTTCTGTGAGTTTGGCGAGGATGAGGACGAAGATTGGCTGTGCGATGTTTGGCTGCCGGACTATGACAATGAGCCAACCGTGGTCAGTCTGCAAATTCTTTCATTGTTCCTCTGATCGATGCTTTTCAGATCGGTGTCACCATTTACCCAAGTGAAACGTGGGGCGCATTGTACAAAACATCATTTTTTGGAGTTTGTTTTTATCAATTGGCCTCCGCGGGATTGTAGGGAGTTACTATTTGTATGTAATCAGGGATGGGGTATGTAGCCTCACAATAACCGATGAGACAAAAAACGGAAATCCCCTCCCCCCACCGACCTGCGGTCTCTTGGCTGTCAGTCTGAACCATCGGATTGTTCGAACCCCACCTCCTTAATAATAACGATGATTAATTCATACAAAGGTGTAAGGGGCCTGAGATTTTGTAGTATGGGTGGGGACACTTATTGCTCCTTCCGTCTCCTTAGCTTGTGGCAGACAAAAAGCATATGCTCGGCACTTTGCCGTATATGTTCTTCAACGAAAAGCTGCGCCAAGAGGAGGAAGAAGAAGCCGCCGCTGCAGCGGCTGCTGCCGCACTCGACCAAGGCACGGAGGAGGAGCAAGTCGAGGAGTACACGGGAGAAATTCTGTAAGCATTGGGCCAATTATACCAATATAGAAATTGGAGGAAATTGCTTTGCGAATATTTTGGAAAATCGCACTTTGACACCACCACTCACCCCTAAAGGATTTACATTGTGGACACGGGCCCTGGTAAGCACAAATTGTGTCGGTTCATGTTCCACGACAGCCAGCCAAACGAAACACTGCGGCTGGTGGAAAAGGCCAACAAATTGGCCGCCACGGAGCCGATCTATGCCGATGGGTTCGTCTACAACAGTCAGTTTTCACAGATTGTTTGAGAAAGTCGAACTTTAGTCGTAAATCTAGAAGAACTACTCAAAATAATTTTGGGTCATCGTCAATTTAGTTTTTAGAACCAAAGATTGAGACGACATTAAATCTAAGTGTGCTCGATGCTCCCTGTTATGCCCGTCCACCTCCTATTTTAGCATTCAGGAAGTTAGTCTACGCGCCCAAATATCCCACTCAACTGTTCGATTTTCCGGCTGAAGAAATCCACCAGTTTCCGGTTGGCTATTGGTTCAAACTTGAGGCCAAATTTGATCCGGAGCGGCGAGTGCATGACATAATTGGGGCCCAACTGGACGAACAGCGCGAAATTGTTCCCCACAACCGCATTGGAGAGACAATTGATGGGATGACCATTCAACGCTATGAGGTGAGTTTAAATTGCATTCCTCAATTGGAGGCGTATTTTTTAAATTTGCGTTTGGTAAACATTGCTTTCCGAAATTCCCTTTCAGTTCAGAATCGAGGTAGAATTGAGTTCGGAAATATTCGCAAAAGAACAGCTGTGTAACCCTATGTATGGATTTGTGTCGGACGCGGAGGGAAAGTTCGAGACGAAAAAGCGAACCAAAAAGTACAAAGTGATCATCGGCGAAGATCGAAGCGCCGAGGGCGTCACACATTTCAAATTTCTTCGAATGGCCGGCAACACAAAAATGGAGGTGCTCGTTGGACTAATTTATCTGCTGATCATGTGGTGGTACAGCCATTGCTGAAAATTCTCGGTGTTTTTCAGTTTGAGAAAAAGGAACGGAACGCCAACATTCCGTTCAACGAAGACACCGTGGCAGCGGACGGGGAGGATATTACTGACATGTTTGCAGACATCGGACTCGACCCAGCGAATGCCGTGGAGGAGGAGAAGCCGTTGACTCAGGTACACAGCAATAACGGACGGATGTGCGATCTTCCCCCCCCCCTTAATTTTTAGAATAATTTATTGGCGTCTCATAATTATTTGCATCTTTTTGTTTTAAAACATCATAACGTACATGGGGTACGTAAACTTTTCCTTTTAAAATTTCATGGAGTCGCAAATCCATGAGTACCCATGGAACGCCTTCACATCCTTTACTATGCGGCTTGAAAGACTTCTAACCCTTCCGTTTTTTTTTTGGCGGGGGAGGGGGGCGGGTATTTCAAATGGCTTGATAAAAGAGTGTTGCCCCCTCCCACTCAATTGCCTCTTTAATTGGTTGAATGCAGGTGGACTATCTGCAAGAGTATTCCATCCGCGAGCGCAAGCTGAAGGCACGCGAACGCAAGCGAGAGCGCGACAAGAAGGAGAAGCAGTTGCTTGAGGCATTGCGGCTGCAGGAGGAGACGCGCGCAACCGCTGCAGACGCGGCACAACGCGAAACGGCGTCGGCTTCTTCAACGGCGAATGAGCAGGTGGCTCCTTAACTTCACTATTCTCTTATTACGGATTTTGCCAATTTTTGATGCTCATTTGTCAGTGAAAAATGTTACCATTCCAATTTTGCTTAATTAAAATTTAATTTTGATGCTCGAATTGCTGTTTTTTTTGTTATTGCTGTTTTATACTATCTATTATATAGTTCACGATAGTTGACCTTGACATGTACTCATTGCAATAAATGTTTTTTCATCTTTTATGCTTGGCCGATCTATACGATATTTTTTGATATTATCGAATAAATATCGACCGAAAATTTTCTGACTTTTTTGATATTTTGACCCTCCAATTCCGGTCTCTACTTTCAAATGAGCTGGGCCTGAGCAGTCTCATTTTTGCCTTCCCCGTGCTGTTTCTCCTCCCCCCCCCCCCCCCCCCCCCCCCCCCCCCCCCCCCCCCCCCGCCTTTCTCCCCTTCCCCCCCTACCCAAAATAAAAAAACGGCAACAGCAGACCAAAATCAAAAA
>JAKKIK010000514.1:0-29290 GCA_024500135.1 Heterodera carotae | reverse complement strand
GAATACGGGCAGTACGGGTTTTTCGAAAAATGGCCGTACCCGTACCACGGATCCGGCAAAATACGGGTCCGGATCCGGTACGGGTCCGCTCTCTAATTATTATTCATCCATATGAATGGAAAGTTATGAAATCGTTTATTTTCGCGCACAAAAATGGGCAAGAAGAAATGCGAAAAACAATCAAAAGGCATCGTAAACAAACAAAATTTGAATCTGATATTACGCATTTTGAATTACAGGGAAATGCGCGGATGAAAACGAAGGAAGCGGAATTTAAAATCCCATTATTGTAATTTGCGGTTGTGCCAAAAATGGCCATAATCCTTTTGGCCTAACCAATTCATTCTCTATAAAATCGCAGGCATAGAGAATCGACGAATGAGTGAGTAGAAGAGAATTGAAAAAGGAGTGAATAAAGTCTCATCCCATCGTCGCCATCTGCCGAAATGGGACGGGCGGATGACCGAGTTTGGAGCAAAGGTTGGAAGGGAGCGGCGGGACGAAGTGTTGGCGGGCGGATGAATGCATAATTACGGCGGGGGTGGGTGATTTTTGTCTCTTTTGTTGGTGAGAAGAGGAACATTGGCGGATGGGAGAGAATGGGAGGGGAGGGGGTTGGATTTGGAGGTTCACCATTCATAAAATGGGAATAGGAAAAAAGGGAAAGGGGACGGGTAGGGGGGGGGGGGGGCACATTTCGTTCTCTCTGTCCGCTCTGCTCTTTTTTTTCTCTTCAATCCAAATAAAATTCATCCATGTGTTCTTCTTGTGTGATGCTCGGGACTCTAAGGAAGTGATCAGCTGATGACGGAAGAGAGTGAACCTTTTCCCGGGAAAAGGGACGGTAGTGGGCACGAACGGATGAGTGGAGGGGAGGGGGGGGGTAAAGAGAAGGGGGGGGGGGGGGGGAAAAGAAAGAGGGGGGGGGGTAAAAGGGAGGGGGAGGGTAAATGTCTATGCCCAGGGCCAAGCAAAATGATGTGCAACTGTTTTCTCCTCTAAAGTTCAGTGTCAAAGGAAAAAGTGCGAACTTTGGTCTTCGATTTTGCCAGACATTCAGAAATGAAAAAAAGCCTTAAAGGCATTGTTAAATGAATTGATTAAAATTTCAATCAACAAATGTTTAAAAAGTTAAAATAATGAACATGCCCTGCAGCAAGGAATTGAATTGATGGTGCCCGCTGAGTTTATATTGTGTGGCCGGCAGAAGAATAGAACGGACAATTTACGAGATGTCCAGGACAAACAGAGCGATGAATGGGAGAGGAAGGAAGGACGAAAGAGGGAAACGAGAGAGAAAGAAGAGGAGGAAGGGGAAGGAAGGACAAAAGAGGGAAACGAGAGAGAAAGAAGAGGAGGAAGGGGAAGGAAGGACAAAAGAGGGAAACGAGAGAGAAAGAAGAGGAGGAAGGGGAAGGAAGGACGAAAGAGGGAAACGAAAGAGAAAAAAGAGGAGGAAGGGGTAGGGGAAGGAAGAGGCAGGACGGAAAGAGGGAAGCGAGAGAGGAGGAGGAAGAAAAGAGGATTAAGCAAAGGAGTGACGAGGGAGGAAAAGAATGGAGAGCAAAAAGAGTGAGGGAGGAAAATAAATAGCAAAGGGAATGACAAACTTTTGTGATGAGTGAGTTGTTTGTGAATGTTTTATGAGCAAAGGGCAATTTGGGGAAAATGAAAGCTCGTAATGTGAGAGGAAGTTAAAAGAGAATCGAAAAAAAAAGATGGACGATTGTATTGCCCGAGGGCATTAAAAAGAAAGAGAAACGAAACGACGAAAAGAGAAGAACTGTCGTGGACAGATTCGCCGACGGCAGACAAAACAATCAAATTGCACATTTCCTTTTGTCGGTCCCAATGTATTTGAACTAAGTGGCGCTTCCATTTGCAAAACATTTAAATGAATCCGTTATCAGACTCATTCCGTCATATACACAAAACAAATGAATCCGCTGGGGTTGGACGAGTCGGGAATCCCGACTCGGGATTTAAGGCGAGAGACGAGAACCCCAAAAGACGAGAAATGAGATGCTTCATTATTTCGAAAACAATTTTATGGGGTGCACTCGTCCTCGAGCTGGCGAGATGAGCACTCACACCCCCTGCTGCTGCTGGTGAAAATGGCATTTTGCTGTTTGGCCTCCTCCTTCGATGGCACACTCTCTTTGACTACTTAAGCACTCTCTCATACACACACTCTCTCTTTCTCTCTCTCGTACTTTTCGTTTCTTCTCTGTGTTAGGACATAAATTCTCTTTTTTTTATTCCTCTTCCTTCCGTATTCTGTTTTTTTTTCAATATCCATCCAATTTCTTTCAGCTGCTGTACTGCGGGAATTGATTGAGAAAAGAATGGATTTAGTGGGCACTATGAAAGGGAAGGGTTAAAGCGGAGGCATTACGGGAAAAGAAGCGGGGGAAGAAGCGGACGAAGAAGCGGGGGAAGGTCATTCATCATAAGCCCGCCCCATTCGTGTGAATGTGAACAATACCGCGAAAGGATTCAGTGGAAACGAAATTTCCAAATTTGCATTTTGGCTTACTGCTCGCCCATCCGTTATTGGCCCGGACGAATTTGGGTTTCTTTCCCAATGCCCACTACTCATTCTTCCTATTTCGTCGATATACTATGGAGATTACGTACGAAGAGTCCCATCAATTTGACGATTACTTTTGTTGGCTAATAGTGAGGGACCTAAGCCAATTTCGTCCCCCCCCCCCGCCGACAGTCCCTCCAATTTCAAATGTTACAAAACAATGTGCAGCATGAAAGTGGAAACGGTGACTGGACAATCCGACAGTGGACAATCCGACAGTGGACGATCCGACAGTGGACAATCCGACAGTGAAGGACAATCCGACAAAAGTGGTCAATTCGACAGTGGACAATCCGACAGTGAACCCAATAAAAATAATAATTCTAGAGATTAAAATGTGCGTTTACTCCCTATGATAACAAATTTGAGTCCAACTAGTTTGCTTCTGGCATTCTGTAGGAGATTGAACGCAGATAAGCCAAAATGGGATTTATTCGATCCAAGTAAATGGCACGAATTGCTTCATCTTGCTGCACGTACACATTTTTTCTTCCATTCCCCTGCCTCGGATTCCATTTTGTGGATTAATGTTGTAATCTTGCACAACCAAATTCCAATGTCTGTCTTCCTCTTTCATTTTTGACAAAATAACTTAGAGGTGGGTGAAGGGAGCGAAACTGGCTATTAAAGGACCTGTGCCAGCTTTCTATGCAGTTATTCGTTCTCATAACATTTTTCTCAGCTCTGACAAAAAATTTGTTAATTTTTGATAATTTATTTTAACCTTTCACACATTGCCATTTACTTGGGTCGACTAAACTGTCCCATTGTGGCTTATCTGCGTGCAATCGCCTACGGAAAGCCATTAAACAAACTAGTTGGACTCAAATTTGTGATTTAGGAAGTAAACGCTCATTTTACGTTAATCTCTAGAATTATTATTTTTTTAAATTTGGATTCACTGTCGGATTGTCGACTGTCGAATTGTCCACTTCTGTCGGATTGTCCTTCACTGTCGGATTGTCCACTGTCGGATCGTCCACTGTCGGATTGTCCACTGTCGGATTGTCCGGGAGCCAGTGGAAACATTTTACAAAGGAAAGCATAAAAATTGATGGAATGGAAAGGACAAAGACCAAAGGGAGCAAATAAATACAATAATACATAATATGGACGTAATGCGCATAACTAATCGGTCAATTTGATTAAATTTCTAATGGGAAATCCTTTGCTCTTTTTTCACAGTTAAAATATGATTGACATTAATTGATCAATTATTATTTTCCCGTCCTGCAAAAGTGACATGATAAAATGGATCCAACCAGAAAAAAGATGCAATTTTCCATCTTTCGCTCATTTATCACAGAACAAAGTGATCGTTTGGCCTGTGGTCCTGAGAAGACGACGATCATATGATTGAATGGAGTGATTACAAACAATCAAAGGAGAGGAGTTAAACAGAGACCAATGTATGAGAGAAGCGGGGGATAAGGCGGTGAACATCGGCATCCTTAACAAGGCGGTGAACATTGGCATCCTTAACAAGACGGTGAACATTGGCATTCTTAACAAGAACATCGGTATCCTTAACAAGGCGGTGAACATTGGCATCCTTAACAAGGCGGTGAACATTGGCATTCTTAACAAGAACATCGGTATCCTTAACAAGGCGGTGAACATTGGCATCCTTAACAAGGCGGTGAACATTGGCATCCTTAACAAGAACATCGGTATCCTTAACAAGGCGGTGAACATTGGCATCCTTAACAAGGCGGTGAACATTGGCATCCTTAACAAGAACATCGGTATCCTTAACAAGGCGGTGAACATTGGCATCCTTAACAAGGCGGTGAACATTGGCATCCTTAACAAGAACATCGGCATCCTTAACAAAGTAGCGAACATCGGCATCCTTAACAAGGCGGTGAACATTGGCATCCTTAACAAGAACATCGGCATCCTTAACAAAGTAGCGAACATCGGCATCCTTAACAAGGCGGTGAACATTGGCATCCTTCACAAAAGCATCGACATTCTTAACAAGAACATCGGCATCCTTAACGGTGAACATCGGCATACTTCCATTCTCCGTTGTTCCATTCGCTGGTTTGGCAACTCGCTAAGACACCTAGTGCTTTTGATCGATAGCAGACCGAAAAAAATATGTCCCAAAAACTTGGATTCAGGCAATAGGAAACATGCGGATTTGGAAAACGCCCATGGTGGCAGAATTTAGGAAACACGGCAAAACTCAATGCTTGTTCTCAAATTTATATTTATAATATGAGACCAAAATATTTGAAAAAATGCAAAGAAATAGTCTAATACAGAGCCAAAGAAAAAAAGATCAAATAAACACATAAATAGGCTTAGTGAGCTGCAGGCTTTCATCAACAAAAATCCGTTTTTATTTTTCGTTGCCGAGAAAAAAATTGGCTTATTTGTTATTTGTTAGAGAATTCAACCCAAACCCGTTGAAAGAAACTTCGGAATTTCAACCAAATTTATTAAGGAAATTATCCTTTTGGGAAAGGGAATTCGGCGCGGCTTTCGATTGGAATAGCTTTTCCCAGGCTTTTTTTACAGCTCAAGTCAACAAAGCGCAATCAGAAAAAATTGCGTCCAATGACTGTCTCCCCGATCACTCATCACTGCCCCCCCCCCCCTCGATCACTGTTCTCCCTCGATCACTCATCACTGCACTGTCCCCCCCCCCCCCTCGATCACTCATCACTGCCCACGCCCACTCCATCGATCTGTCATTCGTCTTCATCACTTGCCAAAGCCTGCAAAAATTTCTTGGAACCGCGTCCGCGTGATCGAATTTTCATTCCTTTGACGTGCGCCTCGGTGGCATTCGCCTGTACTGATGCGTCCGTCGCTGGGGCAGACACAATTCCGATTTTTTCTCCGCTCACCACGGAACCGTCGTCGTTCGCCCAATCGCCGTTCTCAAAAAAACGCGTGTCGTGCTCATAATCCCAGTCGAGCTAAACAATGAAGGCACAATTGGATGAAAAGCAAAGCACCAAAATAAATAAAACGCAGTTTCTCTTTCCCACCTCGATGCCTTTCTCATCGAACACATTCAGACCAGGTCGGATTTTCGTGTTCTTAAAGTTCGATCCATCTGAAATTACTTTGGTTATCGCTCGACTTTTGAAGTTGTCCAACCATCAAATTGCCCGTCCGATGACTTATGAGCGCTGTTCTTCGAGGCGATTACAGCGGCGCGAATTTGGAGGCCCGTGGCGATACGAATCAACACCAATTTGTTGTCTGGCACGTGCAAGACAACCACGCGCCATTTTCCTGTAACAATTTTGAGTCGGGAATGAAAAAGTAAAACAGAAGAAAAATTAACCCGGCGGAATTTTCACCACTTGAACATTCACTTCGACGACATCTTTGCCCGCCGAATGTTTTGGTTTGGAGAGCATGTCTTAATTTAGAAGCAATGTAAGACAAGAGAGAATAGATAGGATTTCAAAATGGACACTCGGCCCGAGTTAGGCCACAACTCCAGCTCCAAATGACCTCATGCTAACCTTTGATCACCGCCACATCGTCCCCGTCCTCCTCCTTCACTTGTCCCTCTTCCTCGTCCTCGCTCTCCACCAATTCTCCCTCCTCCGGCTTACGTGCCGTGCGAACTCGACGCATCGGCTTCGAATTGTCAAGCAAAAACTGAACCGAATTACACAAAAATAAGAACAATAAGTTTGTCGAATGAGAAATCCTTTGATATTGTTTCAACAGGTAAAACTCCGTGCCAAAAAGTCAGGCATTACATTAATCATGGGAATGGATCTCATTTGACAAATGAATGAGTCGCCTTGCGACTGTGTCACCTGAGCAACATCAAAAGGATTTTCAAAAGTGACGACAAAGACTGAAGAGCGAACATTTCCCTCCAGGGAACGAACTGTTTGGGGGTTGAACTCCGCGAAGATTCTAAATGCAGCATTGAAATTTGTGAGCAGTTTTGAGTTTGCACAATTTGAAACAAGCTTATAATGTATTGAACTACTCAAATGGAATTTAATTAAGTTTAATGAAAACCAATTGGTCCCAAGGAAATGAATTCTTTGAAATTTATCCGATTTCGGCAGTTCTCCCTTTCTCCATCTCCGGTTCCATTATTTCCTGCGTTAACTCCCATCAATGTTTATTATGTGTAATGTGCCATTGGTCGAATGCATTAAGGGCGCAATATAATGCATTATATGTTGGCAGAAATGCATTGATGTGCGCCTTCGCTAGCACTTTCTGCGCCAATTCTCAAAACAACTTGGCCCATTCGGCAGAATGGGTCCGATATTCATGAATATTTTAATGGCCCCCAACAGAAGCAATAAGGGCATAATCACAGAAATGGCTGTCCAAAGGTGCGTCCATTGGCAAAACGCACGCACTTTCAGAGCGGAAGACACGGCGACCATCTCCGGGGGGCCAACAACCCATGACAAATAGCATGCAAATTAACACCAAAAGCGTAACAATGGACTCGCACGAAATCCAAACATCATTCTTGACGAATTGGCAATCGGCCAATGAGACAGATATACGGAATCGCAAAAACAAACTAACTAAAGTACTTAGCTAAGACATTTAACACTCAAAAATTTATAAAAATGAGAAGAGTCCTGTTTTTACCGGGAAACGTCAAAAGTGTTCATATGTTCCAGCGACGGACAGTGAACGAATAGCGCGTTGAAGCGAAGATTCCCATCGTCTGGATCCGCGTCAAGCGAATTGTAAAGCGCCTCCAAATCCGCATCGCTAAGCTAAAATCTATCATTATCAAACGGTTGACAAGCAGTTAAGAAATAAAGTATATATTTCAACAAAACACTCGGCCATTCATAATTAACTCAATTCAATAGAAATGCCTTGCTCATTTTCCACTTTTCGTAATCATTCCGAAAAGGGGTTAAATAAATCTAGATGCAATGGATTTTCAAGGTCTCACTCTTCCACCATTTTCTCGCACTCATCCAATTGAAGGGCGATTTCATCCCTTTTTCATCTTCCATTTACTTCTCCCTTGAAGGTCACACAATACCCAATAATGTAGTCTCTTTTTATGTATGCATAAATTCAGCCTTTATTTCAAATAGTTAATTTAATAAAATATTAATGACAAAGTTTACTCGACCCATTTAATAATTACTTTCCTACTGTGCCGGAATGGGCCCATTTCGATTTTATGATTGTTTGCATATACTGGGGTTACCCCAAGTTCGTAAGTTTATACAAAATGCCTTTGGTGTTTTCCTCATAAATTAGCCCACATTTCTTTCGACGAGCAATCATCGCACCTCTCCCCTCTTGCAGCCCAATCAATGCTAACGATGGCCCCAGAAAGGGTCATCCAAGCGCCAATGCACACAAAAGCGCAAGAGAGGCGATGAGGCGGGCGATGAGGCGCGAAATGATGGGTCCGACGCTTTTCCGCAACAGCGACGGGTGTCTGTTCCGTTCCGTCTTTCAACGCCGCATTTCTCTTCCCCAACAGCCAATCGCATCATCCGAGTGTTGGGGAGGCGGGGGGGGGGGGGGGGGGGGGGGGGGGGGGGGGGGGGGGGGGGGGGGGAGGAGAGGGGAGGCCTGCCCAATTCGCTCCGCGCGCCACCGACCCTCCCACTCGCTCTCTCAAATTTATATCAACACAACGGACGGATTTGGAGGGTTGGGAATATTCCCGCGCCAATCCAACCCAACCACTAACGCCACCTCTCCACCCATTCGTCCAGTCGGTCGTCGTCATCTCCAATTACCCTCCAATATCCTTCCGTCTATTTTAAATTTACCCATGTCCCTCTCGCAGCAACAACCACAAAAGCAGAGCACACATATTTATGTGTATATGCTCTAATAAAATTGCGATTGTTGAGAAAATTGGAGGATGGGGAAGTCACGACGGTGTGGGAGGGGAAGTGAATGGATGTGAGGGCATGCATGAAAAACAGCATTTGGCATTACATTAAAAAGTTGCAAGGGAGCGAAGGGGTGGGAGGAGGAGGCTATTGCTGGTTGGTCACACCGAATGGAGCAAACTGATGCGTCACCCAAATGAAAATAACATACAAAGGGCGACGGAATGCCTTGGATTTTGACCACCCTTAATGAATTGGAGATAGAAACTCACTTTCCTCCGAGTGCCGCTTGACTTTCCACAGCCCAAAATCTGTGCAAAACGTTCGGCCGCAATGTTTTGGTCTGCTTCTTCGTCGTCCTGACTCGTCACGCGTTCCACTCGCCCCATCAGTCGGCCTCCGAATTGGTTGGACTCTTCTTCCACCTCCTCCCCTTCATCACAACTTGGCCATTCTCTGCGGACATTTTCCTCCTCCATATCACTGTCCCCTTTTCCTTCCGGCGTCCAAGTGCACTCATCGCTCCTCCGTTTTCTGTTTTTCTTCGATGCATCAACGATCAGCACTTTCTGATGCGATGAATTCGTTTTCGAAGCGTCATTCTGTACCTGGGCATAAATTGGATGCCAATTAAAAGTAAGGCAAATTTTAAATTTTCGTTCATTCATTTATAATATTTTTCCGGATGAATCTTCAGTGAATGCTCGCACACCTGAAACTTTGCTCACCTAACCTAAATGCAAAAGGTTGAGTCGAAGTTCCAGGCGGCGAGCAATTCTCTCTTTGGATTCGACAAAGTTTCTTCAGCTTGAGAAGAATAAATATGCCTTCCCAGGAGACCGTTTCGCGTTAGTTTATTTTTGTTGAGAAAGCAACGAATGATGGAAAAGAATGGAGAATGGAGGGGACTAATAAGTGAAGGAAGAAGAAGACAAAACCCCAAGGGGACGGCGGACGGGCGGGGAGAGGAAGAAGCACTACTCCGCCGACCGAACTGAGTCAGCACAGAAAGGATGGAAATGCCAACCGCGCCGTCGTTTGCCGCCGGCAATCGTCTTGCCTGGCAAGCGTAGAATTAAATTAACCGCTCCAGTTTTGGAATGGGAGGGGGTGAAGAGGAGCAACAGAGAGACAAAAAAGGAATGGTAAAAAATGGACAGAAAATTTGGGAGTAAGGCTGGGAGTAGGGCAAATGAAGGCGAATAGACATATGGCATTCACACCTGCTAAAAGGTGATTTTACCAAGTTTATTTTGTTTTGGTCTAAATAGTAACAATATATACATTAAATTGATTTTATGTTGGTAGACGTTGAAAACAGAAGTGAATAAATGCAAGCAGCAGAATCCGGCCTCCGCTGCTGGCGTTAGTCGGAGCAAGAAATGTTTGGCGGAGAACAGAATGGACGCCTACCCACACGGCGGGAAAGGAAGGAATAGGGGAGGAGGAGGGAAAAGAGGAACGAATACATAGGAGGGATGAAGAAAGGAGGGGAAGGGGAGGGAGGCAATAGTCACAACGTCGCAGTCATCCTCATCCTCAACCGTAGCAAGCGCATAAATGGAAGTGTGCAATGCTGCTGGATGGCAAAGGAAGGAGACGAAAGAAAGACAGGGGGAGAATGGAAAATGGGAGGAGAATGGGGAAGGACGGACAAGCAGACACCGTATTCTCTCCAAATTCCCTTCTCTTCTACCCTTTCTAACACTTCCCTCATCACATAATTGAGGAGGTCAGAGGAGGGAAAGAAGAAAGAGAGACCGAAAGAATGGATGTGATGCGTTGAGTGAGGGAGAGGGGGTAAGGGCGGGGGAGCGGCGCATTGGGTAATCGACAAAGCATTTATCCGCCGCTGCTGCCGCAATACGTATAGAATATCCCTTCACTCTCAAGTAGTACCAATGCTGCATTAACATGAACAAAAAAAGAAATGGGCAGAATAAATGTGAGAGGCAAAAAAAAAAACAAAAATTATCAGATGAGAACATTTCAACCTCAAATTGATAGTTATGATCGAAGTGGAAGTTGGATAAAAATAGGGAATTTATCATGTAAATGTTAAAAAACCAGATTCTTTGGTTCTGGTAGGTTTTACGCATCCCGTGACATCCATTGGCGTTTTACTTCCCATTTTTTAAAATAAAAAGCACGTTTGGTCGAATTGTTACCCACTTATTTGTGTAAATAAGATTGAAGTGCAAAATAAATTTTTGCGATAAAGTTACGTTTTGCGTCTTATTTTTATGTGTCGATAGGCACCTCTGGGCAAATTTGGAAAAATCAAATAAAATTTTAAGGGAAATGAGGACCAAATTGAAAGATTGGAAGCCAATTTGAGTTGGTTCTTGCTTAATAAGTTGTCTGCAGAGGCTTCGACCAATTCCCCTCCCCCCTCCGCCCACATCCCCGAAAATTTTTTTTAGATACGCCCTGGCATACACTGACCTAGAAGTTTAGAGGAGGGAGGGCGGTAGCGAATTATAGATAGACCCATAGTTTAGGGAAGGGGTTGAACAATCTCTAGGAGTTAAGAAAACAAGAAATAGAGATAGAACTAAACCGATTGTCCTTTCGAACGGAATTGCATTTAAGGAAAATCATTTTTAGTTTAGCAAAAATGTCGCCACTTTGATAACGACCCATTTATCAACCTTTTTAAGTTTGATATAAATATTAACATTAATTATTGTTAGAAGAAATACCTCTTTGTTTTTGGACATCCTTTGATGACCTTTGACTGGAACATTAGCACCATCGGCTGGTCCATCCAATTCGTAATCGAGCTCGTCTTTAAAAAATTCAATATAGTTTGTGATATATTATCTGAGCTCCGTAAGATGAAATTTAACACTTAATGCAAGGGATGGCCCGAAGTCTTTGCCCTATTTATCGAGCAACGTGTTTGAACCACCTCCCCACGTTTGGTAAACTTCAATTTTTGTCAACTCATCAAAAACAAACCCAACTTTTTTATTTATCAACCGAAAGCTATAAATTTGGTATCATTAGAAAGCTATATTGATTTAGAATCTATGAATAGGCAAAAATTAAGCGATTAAGCAACTCACAAAAAAGTTATATCTTAAAACTATCAACTTTATACATCTTTTATGCACATGCTTTAATCGCTCAACTTCTGCTTATCCTAAACTCTAAACCCACAGCTTTCCATGGTACTAAATTTGTAAATTTTGGTTGACAAAGAAAAAGATAAGGTTTGGCCCGATTATTATCGTTTACCCTCGTTGATTCCTTTTCGAATTAAAGGGTACTTAATAAAAATTACCATCAGAAATTGAAGGAAGCTGCAATAAATCCATTAGTAGAAATATAATCCTTCTGAAACTGTATTAAAGTCTAAGTGAAAAAAGTCGAATATATGCAGCACACATATTATGCATAAGCTGCGCACAAAATGTATAAATTCGGCAAATATGCGGCG
This sequence comes from Heterodera carotae, assembly GCA_024500135.1. Lineage (NCBI taxonomy): Eukaryota > Metazoa > Nematoda > Chromadorea > Rhabditida > Heteroderidae > Heterodera > Heterodera carotae. The sequence goes on along the minus strand of JAKKIK010000514.1, from coordinate 17,439 downwards.
CATAAATCCATATTTTGGGTGTGGCTTTGAAGGGATTTGAATTGAATTATCGGGTATTATGGCAATAGCATTCTAAATGTGTTAGAGAGTCCTAAAATGGGGAGGGCTTACATGGTCGCTGACCCCGAATCCGACATCCATTTAGCCCTATTCAGAACCGGACTCGAAAAAGATTTTGAAAAATTCTGAATTTTCAACTTTTCGATCTTAGAATTTTGCGAAATGGATTCGGATTCGGGATCAGCGACCCTAAAAACCCCTAGAAACTTGTTTTATGCTTGAATTTTTTTCAAAAATGGGAGGCACCAGCTACACTATGTATACCTAGAATTTGGGTGCCTAGTCTACTATTTTTTTCCGAAAAACACTAAATTTACACTTAGAAAAAAAACAAAAACGAATCGGCTTAGTAAAACAAAATCGGGGCAAATTTAAAATTATTTTTATGTATAATTGTCTTTTCTTCATGTTATTTTCTCTGAATACGTACAAGGATTACATTATAATTTTTTTATTTTCTTTAAATCTGCGAAATTAGCTTTAGGAAAAAAACGAATCGGGACAAAAACGAATAATGTAAAAAACGAATTGGCCTGAAACGAATCGGGTATTTACCTACAAAATACTTTTAAGCTTTTATTTATTAAATATAATCGAATGCGTAAAAGTTTCATGGGAGACGTGTAAAGTGTACTAGAACTATTTTTTTAGTCCTGCTAACTCGTAAGATTATGTCTAGTCTAACATTTTTGACATCAGATTAAATTAAATTCAATTTTAACCTGAAATCATTCATTGAAGGCGAACTTTCAAAATGCAAATTTTCGTTAAAACCTTGACTGGAAAAACCATCACATTGGAAGTTGAGGTTAAACTGATTTTTTTAATAGGAAAAATATTTAACTTTAAGGCGAGTGACACCATCGAAAATGTGAAGGCGAAAATCCAAGACAAGGAAGGAATTCCTCCGGACCAACAAAGACTGGTGAGTGGACATTAACAACGAGAAGGAGAACTGATTTCTGTGCTTTCGTTTAGATTTTTGCCGGGAAACAATTGGAGGACGGGCGTAAGTCATACCTTTAGTCAAACGCATGGTGTCAAATGGTGATCATTTCTATTTTCAGGCACTTTGGCTGACTACAACATTCAGGTGACCCCGACAATTCCAAAGTTAACCTTTTGACCAGTCCCTCCGTTGTTCTAGAAAGAGTCTACCCTTCATTTGGTGCTTCGTCTTCGTGGTGGAAAGGTTTGATGTTTGTCTTCAAATACATTTTAAGACTAGTTTTCATCAATTGTGCAACATTCAAGAGTTTTTAAGTCTGGATTTCTGGGGAAAAGGGTTCTAATTGAAAAAAAAGTTTCCTAAAAATAACCAACTTTTTTGGGACTCAACCCGACTAGTTTTAGAAAAAAAAATCAAATAGTGTTGGGTGTAAGAGTCCCTTGTACTTCTCTGGTACGCCATAACATTTAAAATTGCAGGTGCACGGCTCGTTGGCGCGTGCAGGAAAAGTTCGTGCTCAAACGCCTAAGGTGGAGAAACAAGAAAAGAAGAAGAAGAAGCGAGGCCGTGCGTTCCGTCGTATTCAATACAAACGTACGCTGGGCTATTAAGCGACTTCTTTAAATGACCCTTGTTTAAGGTCGCTACGTCAACGTCACCATGGCTGGTCCTGGCCGCAGACGCGGACCGAATTCGAATGCAGCATGAATATTGGGATAAATTGGTCCAAGGATGGGGAAGTTTTTGCTGATTTGTTGATTTTGTTGGATATGCATTCGAAAGGAGAGTAAATGTTGACAACTCGTCAAAGACTCATTATTTTTTTAGTTTGAATATAATATCTTATTACTTGTTGCATATCTTGTTACATTTTTCTATTTTTATTTTGTAAGGTATCTCAAATCAATTTTATGGACTTGGTTTATCACGAAAAGGTCAGTTGTTTGCAATCGAGTAGGCTAGATTCAACATTCAGGCCAACTTTTTTTTCGACTCTAAGCTTATTCAAATATTGTAACGCTCCACTTAAAAAAAAAAAAGGTTTAAAGCACGAAAAGTTGCTTTATAGGGTTTTTATGGTCGTTGATCACGAATGGAGATGTCCATATAGCTCCAAATACTGATCATGGTCCCGAATTCAAATACTTGTCTCGAGACTGTTTGGAATATTGTATGAATTCAGGTCCGGTATAAGGGCTAAACGGACATCGGATTCTTAACCAGCGACCATGAAAACCCAGGGTTCGCAAGTTTTTTTTTTCCAAATAAGGACAACGGGTCGTAAATCTAAGATTTGGACCCCAAAACTAAGATTTTTCGCAAAATGTATATAAAACGTTCAAAAAGCATGTAAAAATCGCAAATTCTTTAATAACAGCAATTTATTAACGTAAAAATAACAAATAAATGAAATTAAAAGTATTTCGCCCATCCGCCGATTTGATCCAACATTTTGTGGTTAGAAATAAGCATTTGATACATTTGAGGACAACTGAGATCGAAATTGATTTTTGTTTGAACCGAAGCCAAGGAAAATTATTTAGGGTGGGGGTGCGGCGGTGCCGATAGGCGCCGCCGGGAAAATTTTGAAAAAACTAAGTGAATTTGTTGAGAAAATTTGGTCCTTTTTCTTCGATTTTTTGCGTCTTATTTTTAATTCGGACACTGATTTGGCGGGGTCTGGCGGTGCCGATAGGCGCCGCCGGGAAAATTTTGAAAAAATTTAGTGGCATTTTAAAGGAAATTAAGGCTTAAATTGAACGATTTAAAGTCAATTTTAATTGGATTTTGCTTGGAAATTTCTCTGCATTGGAGAGGAATTGATCCGGAAAATTTTGAATATTATAATGAATTATGTTAAGAAATTTGATTAAAAAACCCATTTTTAACAAAAAAAGTATCAAACTTCCAAAAATCAGTACAAAATAAGTACATTGAGCTCAAATCAGTACATTTCTTAGAAATAAGTACATTTTCAGTTTCTAAGACAGGACCCCTCAAAATCAGTACAAATCTTAGAAATAAGTACACTTGCGAACCCTGTGAAAACCCTATAAAACCTTCTTTTTGTGTCCTTTTAAAACTTAGAAAAATTTAAAAATATGTGTATTTTTTTTTAATGTGGGGCGCTTTAACCTAAGTATTACCCTTCATTTTGTTGTATTATCCCGGTAACATGTACTGTTACACCAAAATTTTTACTTCAAAAAATGCGTAATCATGCATTTTTGGAAACAGGAAAAAGTAAATGATAAAATATTTGTATTTAGAATTAGATATTTTATAATTAGATGCTTTTAGCAAGTTGGCCGGATGTGTGCTCAACATGCGTTGAACATGCTCCTGCAGGGACAGTATTTCACACCCGAATCGCTCGCCTCAATTGCTCATGAGCTTGACCAACGAGAACGAGCAATGCTACGGGATGAAACTGAATTTCAGAGTCAAAATTACGATGACTCGGGGTACTTCTCCATTCAGGTTTTAATTCTAATAATGGTAGGTAGATTGCTTGTGGTAGCCCTAAAAATCTGGCAATGGAGTAAAATCTGGTCAAAAATAATTTTTTTTTTGTTATAAAATCACCCGTGGGTATTCGGGTCGTTGATTACAAATGACATCAATTTCGAATCATACAAAAATTCGAACAAACAAATATAAATTTAATCTCAACACAAAAACTCAAAAAAGTGACGGAATTTATATAAACAAAAATATATTTTATGCTTTATACGCATAAAACTTGGGTATATTGTTGCACATAGGTATATTGTTGCACATAGCTAAAATCCAAATAAACTTGGACAGCATTACTTAGTCAAAGCGGATTTGAATCCCGACCCCTGTCTGCGGCCTTTACCACACCGCATGACAACTCACTTGGAATTGGATTTTTTTTAAGGTTTGGGAATGGTCGAGATAGAATCTCATATTCTTAATCAGCGTCCTCAAAAACCGGCGAGAGCTGTTTTCATACAAAGTTTTTTTGTATAATACATTGTCAAATGTCTAAAAAACTTAATGAATTAAAAGCAAGCTACACTTATTTTCTTTTTTTATCACTGTTCAAGGACTGCACCATGACTTCGTTTATGTATATTCTCACATTTTTAGGTCATAACTGAAGCTTTACGTCGACAGGCGAACCTCCACTTGGAGCCCTTTGAAAGCCCGAATGCCTTGAAAATTTATCAAAATCCCAGGTTAGGTTTAAACAGAATTATCTCTATTTTTTGAATCAAATTTAGTTTGGCACACGCTTACATTTGCCACTTGGAGGACCATTGGTTCGCAATCCGCAAAATTGGCACCACTTGGTTCATCCTCAATTCGCTGTTCAAAGGCCCTCGCATTGTGTCGGAAACGTTCCTCGAATTGTACATCAGTCAGCTGAATCGTGATGGTTAGTTCTTCCTTGCAATTTAAAGATTATGTTTTTAAGGTTGGTCGATTTATATCGCCGAGGGCGAATTGCCCGCTTGTGCAGCCGATGCTGTGCCAAGAGAATTTTGGAATGAAACGCGGAGGACAAAGAAATTTGAAAATGACATTGAAAAGGCAATTGCGTTGAGCTTAAATGACGCGCAACCCTTTTTTGCCACAAAGGTAAATATTTACAATAAGTAAATTTAGTTTTTTCATTATTTTTGCAGAATCCCGACGAGGAATTGTTCGGCGCAACGACACCGGTGATCAGCCAAGCGGAGGAGTTGGACATCCAGGCGAGGAATTGTTTATCGCTGGTGAAGCCAGTCTGACATGTCATTTGTTTAGCGTGCGTTGGAGGACAGTCTAAACGAGGCGAATAGGGCAAATTCGGTGCGCGCCGCCGAGTCGCTTCTCGTCGGAGAGGCAATCCGCAACAGTGCTTTGGATTTGGATGCTTCTTCCAGCCGCTCTTCACAACAGACCAACGAAGACGAAGAGGACCCGCACAATCGGCAGTCATGTTCAAGTGGATACCAAAGATAGAAGAACATTTAGTCCCCCTCAGAAGTCGCACACCATTCTCATCATTTTTTATGGCACTTATGCCGGTAAGGGGTCATCTTTCTTTATTGCTTAAACAAACGAAACATACCCGGCTTCATAAATCGCTTATCAAACCAGAAACGACAAACATGCTGCATAGGTGCCAATTTTTTAAATACGTATATATTTCCTCAAATTTTTCGAAAGTACAACGAGGGAGATGACTTCTGGGTACTTACTTATACAGTTTGCCTCCCATAAAATAATTTTTTAGGTTTAAACAGTGTTTTCGGCCGTGATTCGGATATTTTCCATTTTCACTAACAAAATAACGTACAATTATTATTACTGAAAACGACAGTAAGTTTTTTCGTGCATTTTGATAAAGTTTGAATTTCCGACAAAATATTCGAGTCTGCTTTTCGGCTTTAATGAAATAAATGTCTGATTCGTGTGATCACCGAACGACAACTAACTACTGGAACCCATTTTTATGACTTGAATGAAAAATTGTTTAATGGATGTAAACTGTATAAGTATCTATTTGTGACTGCTTATGATGATTAAAAATAATTTACGTCTGTTATGAACTGGTCGTTTTATGGTTTGTCGATTTTTAGGCATACGAGAAATTTAATATCTTTTCCAATTAAAAACTTTTTCTATGATTTTAAAATGCAAGGGCCTTTTATCTGTTCATATTTGAATTGAACCAATTAAAAATGAGTGAGTCCGCAATTTTACTTTATTTGCATAACATAAGGTATTGCCTTTGATTGCAAAGAATTATCACTGCGTTCTTGTAGTATCCAAATAAACTCTAATTGGTTGCCATTTTGTTTTAACAAAACATCGATGAACACACAAACTCCAAAAGGTTTTCAAAATAAATCATTTTTGTTTTTAACTAAAAATATTTTAGAAGGCAGTGACCCCTCTGCGGATAAAGTGGTTTCTGTTTTGTGATGCATTCATAGCATTCCTTTTCAGCTTAGGGAAATTGCTTCTTTAATTTCGGCATTCCCCGAGGCACTTTGTTCCGACGGACAAACGCCGCCCGATTCTGCGCTTGGAACGGCACTGAACAATATGATAGTGCAGTGGAATTCTCTGCTCTCTCAGGTGGTTACGGAGGTTGACCATCCGCAGCCCATCCTGGAGCACATCAAAGAGACGGCTGAGTTCTCCGTAAAACAGGTGTTAGAACAATACTCCTAAAGAAATGATCGGAAAAGATTAGAATCCAGAGTCTTGCTCTAATCCGAAGCACAAAAACAGCCAAACACACACTTTATTCGGTCTTGCGGGACCGGTCAGTCCTTTAGACTGACCGGGTTTGTTATTTATAACGGAGACTATAACTTTTCGAGTTTATTCATTTGTGTCGCAATTTCAGTTCCGTGACGCGTGTTTAGCGACGAACAGCGAATTGACTCGGATATCGGTGGATTGGCAACTGAACTGCCCAAATGAAATGGCCCAACAAGTCAAAACTCTTTATTATAAAACTGGATTCTTTCGCTACTGACTCCGAATTCAGGAAATTTCTGAATATCAGAATTCGATCAAAAGACAGGAGCAATTATTGGCCAAAAGCAAACAGAAATTGGACGGAGAGATTTTGTCGGCAGGGAAATCGAATTCTGGCGCAAATTTTGAGCTTTAACAATTACTATTCAAATAAATATTTGGTTTTTATAATCGCTAAATATTTTATCTTATTTGCCAATCTTATCAATTTGTGCCTAAAATAAAAAATAAAAATTGAGTTGCATTATTAGTTAAATTGTAAAATGTGGCATGAGGCGCGAAGACAGGAAAAAATGGTCAGGGCGAAAATGGTGGACAATGCGAAGAGGAATGAGCGCAGGAAACAATTCTACGAAACTGTGGTTGGTCGATTTTGAAGGCCTATTCCATTCATATTTATGGTTTTTCTGATGACACGAAATGATCCGATTGTAAAGTGTCCACATGGGGGGGGGGAATTTAAGCAAGGAAATATGGTACTATGTTGGGAGGTAAAATCGGTTATCCTGCCACAGATTTTCGAAGAATATGTTATTTCATGCATGACCGTAAATTGTTGACGCGATAAAAGAATATTAAATGCCAGTACTTCGCCCAGGCGTCAGTTGTGATTAAAACCATTTGACAGGCAGCAGCTTGCCTGCCCTCCAAAAATGCCATCCCCTAGGCAGCAGTTCTGGCATCCTTTTGTGATTATTATTCGAAATGATGTAGTGCGATCACCTCCCACTCTTTCCGCCCTCTGAACTAATCAACGCTGTCTATGTCCATTCTGAATTGTCATTCAACATTACACAGAGAAAAGAACCCGAGGGATTCATGCAATTGCACGGTCAACGGATACACATCCACGTCGACCCATCGTCGGAAGCGTCTGATTCACCCAACTCATTGTTCGAATTTAATTGCTAGGAAAAAATGAAACACCTGATAACAGATTGTTTGTAGGAGAAAATGGCAAGGCGACCCGAACATTCTGATTGACCGCTTCGACGTCCGTGTTTATCTCGACAGTATTGCCGAGACAGCGCCCAACTCGACGGACAAAAAACACATGTGCCTTTTGTCGAAGAGAGTCAGGCCCGTAACCAGGGGGAGCAAGGAGTGTGAATTCCTTCCCCCCACCCTCCAAATTGAAAATTTTTGTTTTTCCTAGCAGAGGGAAGGAAAATTTGTCCATTCCCCCCCCTCCCGAAATTAATCCTCTTCCTCTCTCCCCGAAAATCTTGCTGGTTACGGGCTTGTAGATAGTGAATTATTGCTTTGAATTCAATTCATTTAGCCCGAAGGATAGCATCGTCGAATTGCAATGCGATTATGAACGCTATCGAATTCTGGTATTTAACGAATTTCGAAAAGGTATTTGTAGATAAACAAACGAAGGGACAAATAATTTTTTTGCCCATTGAAATAAGCCCACAAAAATCCCTTGGACGGCATCCATTTAATGGATACCCATTTTCAGTCAACGAAAGGCAATTTCTTAACGAAATCGCCGCCAAAGAATTCTGGCCCGCCCAACAACAAGCAAACCAATTGGCGAACGCCGCTTACAAAAAGGAAATTGAGAAAAAGAGGCGAGTTTTGGTCACCAAATACGATGTGATCGAGCAGACAATCCATTCAGAAAATTGGCCTCCAAAAGAGCGGCCATTTCGTTTAATTATGCCGACTCAACCGAAACTGCGGCAGCGCCTGGGCGGACTTCGCCGGGTCGCCAATTGAAAGAACAGCACTGCTCATCGTCGAGCAGTTCGGACGAGGACGATTTTGATGAAATGGAAGAAATTGGTCAGTCATTTAGTGGCTATAGCAACAATTGTAGAGGAAGAGCCCCGCATTTGACTCAAAGGCCGTTGGACTGCCGCAAATCCATTGCTCTGAAACTTTTTTTAAAATTATTTCGGCCACTTTCTATAGACACTGTCCTCGACACAAACGCTTTGAGTGCTGAACAGGCGGCGACTTTCAACAAAATTGGTGCTCATTTCAACATCACTGCGGGCGCTTTTCTGCAACTTTTGGTTGTGCCATCTTTTTGGACCAACTTTTAATGCCTTTGCGTTTCAGTCGCTTGACCGCAGGGAACAGACATCCACCGCCCAAATTAGAGAAATTGACAAAGCCAAACTCGCACTCTCAGTCTGTAATTATTTGACCCTTCCTTTACAATTATTCGATCATCGTATAATTTAAAAATTATTAACTGTTTTCTTTGCCTCTTCATAATTAACTTCACTTCTTTTAGGGTCGACATGCAAAGGCGGACAGAGCTATGCTCAAACGGTTGGCCGTCGTTCGATTGGAGTGGAGCAAAATCAAACATTTTCAGGAAGAGGGCACTGATCATCGGCAATTTGGGTTCAACTGCGCCGAACAGCGAAGAAGCGACCACAACTTTGCTTAGCTTTTTAGCCGCTTCCGGCAAAAATGAGCTGAACGAAGAGTTCGTCTCATCTCCTTTCTAATAAATAATTCATTCGTTTTTTTCTGTCTTCAGTTCATCGTCGAGCGAATCGGGCGAAGAGTTTGTGAAGACTGAATTTATCACTTCGTTTGGTGGAGAGGAGGAAAGGGATGGCGCTAAAAGGGGAGGCGAGGATAATGCCGTCGTTGGGGGCCCAGTTGAGGACGAAGGCACCGATAGAGAGGCGGTCGTTCAGGGTCCAATTCTCCCCAACCGAGAATACCGGCGACTCCTGTACACAATTTCTTATTTCCCTTCCGCTCCTTTCATAAAAGTTCCGTTCATTTTGCATTACCCATGGTTTAATTCACAGCGAATTGTCCCGTCGACGGTCGAACAGCCCAGAAAATACCTGGGAGAGAAAAGACCGTCCCGAAGAAAGGGAGCGGACAAACCTCCGGTACGGTCACCGCCGTTCGTCACGCTCGCCGTCCTATCGGCGCCGCCGCCGAACGACGCGTTCTCGCGAAAGAGAACGGAGGCGGCGGAGCAGCCGTTCGAGGAGCAGAAACAGCGGAAGACAGCAAAGACAGAGGCGGCACCGTTCTTCTTCAGTCTCCGCATCCTCACCGTCGCCGAAACGCACGCACATGGCGACGACGCGTCGGAAAACTGCTGCTGCTGCAATTCGGCATGGAGGAGACCGTGGAAGGTGGAAAAAAGGGGGGGCCTTGTAAATTGGAAGGGAATAGGGGAGAGAATCGACAAGTGAAAGGGAGGGAAAAAATTCGCTCCGAAAACCGCAAGTAAGACCAGTAATGACTGACGCCAGCAGGTCGGCCGAGCGGGGAGAATTACCGGAGAAAGACACGAAAATGACGCCGAGACGAAATACTTCGTCGTCCTCGTCGCGCAGCCATTCGCACAAAATGGGTAACGGTGGAACCAAACATGGCCAGTCGCCATACTTAGTGACGGGTCGGAAAAGTTCGTCTTCGTCTGATGAGTCCGACTCTCCGATGAGTGTCCGTTCGTCGATGAGCGAATCTGAAAAAGAGCGAATTGAGCGCGAAAATCGGAAGAGGCGAATTCGCAAAACGAAACGTACGGTCAAAGGACAGCAAAACAATGCCGACACTGCGCAGGATGAGGCGGAAACAGTGAGAAAAGCGAAAGACAAAAAAAATAAGTCGCAATCGAAGCACATTTTCAGAAAGCGGAGAGAGCGGCGAAAAAATTGCGACAGCAAATGCAAAAGGCACTGACAAAAACGGCGGCACAACTGAAGGAGGAGGAGGACCAGCGACAGAGGGAAATGATGCGCGAGAAAAAGGTGGGCGGACGGACACTGACTGTGAGGAGGCAAAAGTATTAGTCTTAAAATGATCAAAAAACTCAGAAGCGTGAAGAACAATTGCTGGAGGAGTCGCGTCTGTTGAGGAAGAGGGAGAGAGAGAAGCGTAAAACGGACGATGGCAGAGAGAGAGAGCGCAGAGGGAGTGAACGGACAGCAGCAGACGGCGCCGATGGGAGCCGTCCCTCGCGACGACGCAAACGATCGTCGTCCGATGACTGATTGATGACTAAGACATTAAAAAGGCCGTGGGCCTTTCTGTTGATCTGCTGAATGTTCCTCTCTTTCAATCAGTCCAATGAATGATTTTTTTTTTTCAATTGCCTCTGCTGATCGAAGAATGTTCGATAGAATTCTCCTACTTTTGTTTATTAATTTTAAATGATTTTTGCCACTAATAGCCTCCGATGCTTCGCTCATTTGCCTTTGCTTTGCTTCGTTCTTTTTCAGAATTGAATTGCTCTGCACATTTAAACCAGAAGCCGTTTGTTGTACTGCAAAAAAGTGCTGAAATTGCCAAGTGAGTTCAGGTGAAAATCAGAAATTCAACTGGATTCCGATTTTTTAAATCACCCATTTTACTAATTGAAGTTCGGTCGCTTTTACGCCCCGCCCCCTTGACATTTTACGCGTTCAATTATCGGGGGCATTCCGGATTTTTCAAAAATTCATGACCCAAAAATGTTCGGAATTTATATATTTGTTTGTGTTTACTCAACAAAAGCGCCGTCAGAATTCCGTCATACAAAAAATGCTTTATTTATTGCTTTATCTTTCATATTCAGATATTTGCACGTCTCTTCCCTTCGTTTCGCCGATACGCCCGACGACGGCGACATCGAAAAAACGATTAAAAAAGCCGTCGAAAGCGTAACCAAAAAAGATGAAGAAGCCCTTTTGTTGGAACCGCACAAGCTGAGACTGAGAAAAGACCAAAGGCACATGAACATTCGGGAGGCAATTAAAGAGCATAAAATCTACGCGGCCAGCGAGGAAGGCGGAGGAACGATCGGCGCAAAAAGGTGCGCATTAAGCGGGGGACAATTGACATTTGTTAGGCCCGATCAAAGTATTGGCTTAAACACTTAGCGTTGTTCCGTTAAATGCCTTTTTCTTGGCTATTTTCCACTGTTTTTAATTAGCCGAAATATTCTCAAGATAAGAGCCTCACGAAATATTTCAAAAGCTGTCTCTATTTTGCATTCATTTGGAGTCTTCTCTCCATGAATACAAGCGAAGTCGACCGGCATTTGCCCGGCTCAATGACTGTGGCGCAAGAATTCGACGGAGTCCTTTACCGCGAATTGCCCGTCGCTTACATCAAAGCATCATCCAACAACACAATCATTCAAGTGACAAACATCTTATCGGTAATTGGCAAACTTAAATCAAATTTTTTTACAATAATTGTTTGTTTATTATGTGGTCATTCAATTTTTTGTTCGCAGAACAAAGTGATTCTTTACACTTCGGCGCGCAAAGAGGGCTTTAAGCATACGAAAAAGAAGTCGCCGTTGGCCGGTCAGACGACGGGCACCGCGGCCGGTCAAAAGTTGCTGAGGCGCGGAGTTTCTACCGTTCGCGTGGTAATCAAAGGCATTGGGCCGGGACGGATCACTTCGGTGAAGGGATTGGCTGCAGCGGGCATCCGAGTGGTGTCGGTCAGTTATTCAAATAACCCCAGAAGTTGGGAGGGATTTTTCTTTCCATTTTCAGATATCGGACAGAACGCCAATCCCTGAACTTGGTCCCCGACCAAAGAAGATCAGACGGGTTTGATGACATTGACCGCTTTTTCGTTTGTCCCTTTTTTTGTTTCCATTGATTAGTTTCGCGCGGATTGTTCAGTAATTTTCTGCCTTAATGAAATGGCATTGGCACTTTCTTCGTCGGGCTGATTGTCGACGAATGTCACGCTTTGCCTTTGTTTTCCACTGCCGCCCTTTTCTGCTTTCATCCATTTAACCCGTCCTTCTCATCTTCCAATTCGTCTGTCACAGTGTCTGTGTGCTCGCTTTACGCGAATTAGTGTCCCCCTCCAATGAATGCCTCTCATCACGTCAGCGGAAGAGCCCTCGTCCTGCCAGCCGCCGTCTCATCCGTCCATACTCCCGCCGGGTCCAAACACCGAATCGATAGTCAGCTGCCCTCCTCCACTTTCTCTGATTTTGCCGGCAGCTGAGTCGAGAGAGGGCACCCCTCGGGGATGTTCCCCCCCCCCTCTGCCCCACCTCCGCCCGTCTTTCTTGGCCGTTCTGCGTAATTGTTGTCCCTCTCCCATTCTCTTCATTTTTTTGTCTTGGTAGCTTTACGTCCCTTATTTTTCTGCCTCATTGGTTAAATTGATGAGTTTTCCAAATTAAAAGGGCCAAAAAGTATGTCCTCGCCTTCACTCTAATTGCTTGGTTGGCTGCCCTCCCCCCTGGCATTCCCTGCCTCATTTTTCTGCGGAAGTTTTTATTTTTCCCTTCCCATGGATGGATATGCTCGACCAAAAGAAAGTTGGCCGTTTACTTTATAAAATAAGTTTCTGAATACTCTTTTTTGCCATTTCTGACTCAAATTCATTCTCTTCACCTTTGCCGGTTTTGCGCATCTCTTTCAAACTCTTTTTTGTGCTCTTTTCTCTTCTATCTTCTATTTTCTTTTCAATGTTCTCTCTTCATGCTTCTCCCTTTCCTTCCCTTTTCCAATTTTCTTGCCATAAAACTCGCATTGCCTCAGGCGATGCGATCCGCTTCATCTTTTGCCCTTATATGTCGGATGACAAAGAGATGGACGGGCTGAATGGGAGGGATGTGCAGGTCCGAATGGGCCCGCAAAACTCGGAAGGACGGAAAATGTTCCCACGGGTCGATGAGCAACGGACCCCCACCACCACTCGACTAACACTTAATTCACTCCCACCTTTTGCGGGGATGAGACAGAGAAAGCACTGCCCATTTTCTTAATTTTAATTTATTCGTTCTCAAAGAAAATTGATGACAATGCAAAAGAATGTTCAGCAGTTAATGTACATATTCATTTGTTCGCAGCAAAATTCATTAAAAGTGTTTTAATCTCATCCGGCGGGCCTCACTTTCCCTCCCTCCCCCCGCCACCGAATCTTTGCCTTCCCACGCTCACTGCCCTTTGGGAACTATCTTTTTCAGATCCCTTAGCCTTCCCATGTGGTGAAGACAATCATACCCACTATTCTAATTTCCCTTTTATCAAAGGAATAGCAAACCACCGAAAGCGCTCTTTTTGAATGAGAATAAATTGCGTAAAATTTGCTGCCAGCTGAGACAGAAGAGTCCCTCATAATATTGTCCCTGCCTTCCCCATGGTGCCAGAAGAGTCCCTCTCATAATATTGTCCCTGCCTTCCCCATGGTGCCAGAAGAGTCCCTCTCATAATATTGTCCCTGCCTTCCCCATGGCCCCTAACCGCCGTCGATGCCCTCCGGTCGATTGTTGCAAAGGATGAAGAGACAGCGGCACTGAACAAGAATAATGCCCGCGTTGAAGGGTTAGTGGTGCCATTTTTCGCACACATTCACTCTGAGGGAAAGGTGGAAGAAGCGAAGAAAGGATCCAACCAATTCTTCCTATTTGTCTCTCTTTATATACAAAAGTTGGTCTGAGGGCATAAGCTAATTTTCTGCCAAATCCCTTTCCCTCCGCTCTCTCTCTGTCTCCCCTCTTCGTTGCCGCTGCTTCTGCTCGGCTGACAATGCGCGTGCGGCCTCCTCGTCTCTGCCGCCGGGTCCTTTGTCCCATTGGCATAGAAAAAAGAGGGAGGGGAGGGGTGACGGCTATTGGGCGTTGAATGAATGCATCTTCTGTCAGGGAAAGAATGGGCGGACGGCTGAGCGAAGGAATAATATTCACTCAGTTCCCTTTAAACCCCAACCACGGCCGTTGTAAGCATTGGCTGCTCTCTCTCTCTCGGGAATGGGTTGAATGTGGGCCAGAAGCGGAGGGGCGGGGCGGGTGGCGGGATAAAGCCTGGCGAGGCAAAAGCGAAGGGGGCAGTGACATAACGCGAGGGCATTGATTTTCACAAATAATAATTTTGTCCATTTCCCGTGAACATTTCTTGCCCATTCTTTGCGATGCAGAAAAATCCCTCCCCCCCCCCTCTTCCCGCCGTTTTTGTCCCCCTAATATCTCCCTTATTAGTTAGGTATCCCCTCCATTTAATCATTGCTGCTTACGATTTGCCTCCGCCGTTTGCGTTTTCGCCGCTTTTCCTTTCGCCTCTCTGCCGCATTTTGTGCCCCTCGCGTCGCGTTTTCCGTCGTCTCTCTTTGCTCGTTGAATGCGCGAATACGCCGCCATTGATCAGCTGATCAGACCACCACAGAAACAGGCCAAGGAACAGAGGGACCGACCGTCGGCAAGGCCAAACAAAGGCCGCAACAGCGATGGTTTTGTTCAACGGAATAGCCAAAATTCGGGTGGTCGAAGCTCGCGAACTTCAGCCGACCGAATGGTCGAAACGGTATAACTAAAAGGGTCGCAATCGATACGACCACCTCTTTGGTCATTCTCTGATCAGCCGAAGACTAATCACATTTTCATTAGATTCAATCATTCGGATGACCCGGACACGCAACTGGTGGATGCATATGTAAACGTTGACTGTGATGAATATCATGTCGGAAAGACGGTGACGAGGCCGAAGACCAAATGTCCAGTTTGGAACGAGGACTATCAGGTGGGGGGAGGAGGGCAGGGGGAGAGGGAGGGGGTGATGAGTTGGCATCAGGTGGAGGGGGCGGGGGGAGGGGAGAGTGGGGTCAGGTGAAATGGGAAACGGATAGGGAGGAAGAGTTCTGAACTGCTGAGGGAGGGGTGGGAAGAATGGTGATCAGATGGTGGGGTGCGAAGAATGGGAAGAATCAGATCGAAGGGGATAATGGGGATTAGATGGAAGGGGGAACGGAGGGGGATATTCGGGATCTTATGGAGGGGATATTCGGGATCTTATGGAGGGGATATTTGGGATCTTTTGGTGGGGGATATTGGGGATCAGATGGAGGAGTGGGGAAAATGGTAATCAGATTGAGGGGTAGGAAGGGATCAGGTCGAGGGAGATAATGGGGATTAGATGGAAAGGGAGGGTGATAATGGGGATTAGATGGAAAGGGAGGGTGATAATGGGGATTAGATGGAAAGGGAGGGTGATAATGGGGATTAGATGGAGGGAAGGTGATTGGGAGAAGGTTAAGCGGCGTGGCTCAATGCTTCTGAAAACCGCTGTTCCAATGGCAGACCGAAGTGCGCAACGGGAAAGAGCTCGGCTTCACCGTATTCCACGACTGCGCTTTGCCACCAGACGATTTCGTGTCCAATTGTCGCATCACTTTTGATCACCTCAAATTGATCGGTGTCAATGACATTTGGGCCGATTTGGAACCTCATGGACAGCTCCATTTGCACATCGAGCTTCAAGGCAAGACAGCCGAGGAGGAATTTGCGGGCAAAGAGCCGCGTGTGTTCCAAGAGCGGTCCGGTGCGTTTACGGACCGTCAAAGGAGGGGGGCCATGCGACGGAAAATCCACGAAATTTTGGGGTAGGACCAAACTTTGGTTTCTGGCAACATTGTTTCATAAAAATTTCAATTTTTAGTCACAAATTCATGGCACTTTTTCTGCCTCAGCCGACCTTCTGTGCCCATTGCAAAGACTTCATTTGGGGCATCGTCGGCAAGCAGGGATACCAGTGCCAAATTTGTACGGTCGTTGTTCACAAGCGGTGCCATTTGGGCGTTGTGTGGAAATGCCCGGGCAGCAAAACGGACGCCTTGGGCGAAGTGCCGGCCGATGCAGTCGATGTAAATCCCTTTGTGCCGAATAAATGCCAAAATGGCTAACAACCGCCACACCCATGCCACCATTTTAGCAGCATGGGATGGGCCGCTTCAACATTAACATGCCGCATCGCTTCCAAAACCATTCCTATAAGCGTCCGACCTTCTGCGACCATTGCGGTTCCATGCTGTACGGGTTGATCAACCAGGGATTGCAATGTTCCGTGTGCAAACTGAACGTGCACAAACGCTGCCAACGGAACGTTGCCAACAATTGCGGCATCAACCTTAAGCTGGTCTGTGAACGAATTGTGCCGATGAATGAATGAATGAATGAAGCCGTCTTCTTCACAGCTCTCCGAGGAATTGGCCCAACTCGGTTTGACCGGTGACAAAATGTCAAACCGTGCAAAACGGAAGCCGCTGAGTGTGTCTGTGTCTGAAACTGCTGTTGGGACAGAACCCGGCACGAGCAGTCCCCAAAGTGCCGCTTCCGCTGCCACCGCCCCCTGCCGACTGCCTCCGGCGGGCGTTGTCTCTGCCGAAGTGGCGGAGGGACGCGTCGGCGATTTATCCAAAACGATTGCCGGCGCGGAGGGACACGTGACGTTGAGAGACTTCACTTTCATCAAAGTGCTAGGCAAAGGCTCCTTTGGCAAGGTGGCCGGCCGACTTTGTTGAATTGGCTGTACTCATCCGTCCGTTCTCATTTTGTCAGGTGATGTTAGCCGAACGAAAGGGCGCCGACGAAGTGTACGCCGTCAAAGTGTTGAAAAAGGATGTCATATTGCAGGATGATGACGTGGAGTGCACAATGTGCGAGAAGAGAATTCTGGCATTGGCAGCCAAACATCCCTTTTTGACGGCACTTTACTGCTCCTTCCAAACAGCGGACAAACTCTTTTTTGTCATGGTAAAGCGCACTAACACAAATGACCGACAGCATTTTGTTGCTTTGCAGGAATATGTGAACGGCGGCGACTTGATGTTTCAGATTCAGCGAGCAAGAAAATTTGAAGAGCCCCGGGCACGATTCTATGCAGCAGAAGTGAGTGAATTGATGGGTTGGCTCCTCCGGGGGTTGTACCCACCTCCATCTCCCTTTTGTGGGGTTGTACCCCCCTCCCCTCCCCTTCTCTCCCTTTTGTGGGGTTGTACCCCCCTCCCCTCCCCTCCCCTTCTCTCCCCTGGGGGGTTGTACCTACCTCCACCTCCCTTTTGTGGGGTTGTACCCCCCTCCCCTCCCCTTCTCTCCCTTTTGTGGGGTTGTACCCCCCTCCCCTCCCCTTCTCTCCCCTGGGGGGTTGTACCCACCTCCACCTCCCTTTTGTGGGGTTGTACCCCCCTCCCCTCCCCTTCTCTCCCCTGGG
>JAKKIK010000513.1:0-29297 GCA_024500135.1 Heterodera carotae | reverse complement strand
TTCGACCCGACATTAACCAGGCGCTCGCAACCCTTCGCTCGCTCGGGCGCCCCACTACTTGCTCCGTCTTCGCATGCTCCTTTTTGCGTGTAATTCTGTTTAGCACCTAAGAAAACCTATAAAAGTGGTTTTAGGTGATTTTGAGTTTGGGACCTCAGATTCATATTTACCGAATTCTTTTTGGATTTTTAAATTCTTGAAGCTGATTTTGAAATTTAATTAGACTTTTTTTCTCGAATATGAAATAAGCAGCATTGGTACATATGAAATAATTAATCACCAAGTTGTTTGTTACAAAGCCAAATTTATTTTTATTCAGGGAATGGTCATTTTACTTAATTTACTGGTTTGAGCCAAATGTGAATTCAAAGGAAAATCCCACTTTTGACTGTCTCAAGTTTCTCAAGTTTGAAATAAAATAATTTTTGAAGCGAATTTATAGACTTACTTTTTTCCGTAAAGCACCACCGGATCAAATCCTCTCAAGAGTTTAGGCTTTTTGAATTTAATGAATCCCAAGGAAAAGTACGATTTTTGGCTTTCGAACCACTTACTGCCTCACACCCACCCAAAATAGTGTCTAAATTGAGAATAGACGCGAAAAGGCGAAGAAATGGTGTTAACAATTTCACTTATTACGTAAGATTTTATTGAATAAAATGCGAGATGGAGCATCAAAGCGACGTTTTCAAAAAATGTACTTATTTTTGTCCCCAAAATCTTATTTTTGATCAGAGTTTATCTTATGTATTTTTGGAATTTTCAAGGGCATCCTTGTTTTATTACCAAAGAATGAAAAATACCTGTCCTATTTTCAGAAATTCTTGTTCATTCGAATCGTAACCAAAGGGTGAATTCCCATGCAATTTTCGAGAATTTTGCTTCATTTACTCGCGCACTTTTGGCTTCTCAGCATCGCATTGTCAAAAATTCATACTCTTTCACTAAATGACGATTCGCGCCGTAACATTTTGCTCTCCAAATTTGGCTTTGGCTCCAATGGCACTTTGGCGTTTTCGCTCACTAATTTTAGTGTGCCCGACGCAGTGCTCAAACAAACTCAGAAAGACGGGGAGGAGGACAAATTGGTATTTTTTTCCAGATATGCTACCTTCTTTTCGTTCGAGTACAATATTTAGTTGCATTTTGTTAAGGGTGTCATCGGTTTTACACTCAGCCGGGGCCGACAATTGGCCGAAGGCGTCCAAACGAATCCGCATTTGTGCCAATTGCAGCAGCAGGACCAGGGCATCGACGCACTGTTCTTCGTGTTCGACTTCACTTCTCGACGACTGCTCGTTGTCCGCTCGGGTCGCATCAAAAACATTAAATTGTGCGAAGATTTAGCAAGGCAAGACAAAAAAATAAATAAAAACGGGCTGATAAAAGTTGGCGCTTTTATTTTCTGACCTCCCAAAAATATGTCCCTTTTTATCTTTTTTAGTTGCCCTTTTTCCGTGGATGGCGAAACGGTGCGCTTTTCTAAGAATTTGTTCCTCAAATTTCCTTTCAGCGTAATTCAACCTCTGCGACGGCGTCGTCGGGCGGAGGCTTTCTGTCCAATTTGTTTGGAGGTTCGTCGCCCAGCAAAGATTTGAAACAGCCATACTTCGACTATTTGCCAATCGCTCTTCACAATGGACAATTTTCAACTCAGGTGGAGCGCGGGTTTTCACATATACTATAATAATTTGTTCTTTCTATTTAAACTTTCCCTCCCCTCCTCCGCTTTTTTTCTCCCAATTTCCCCTTTTTTTACTGTTTTTTTTTGGCTCAGTTCGCTGTGCGCTTCAACGATCACCAGCGGGGCTTCTTCTTTTTGTTTTTCCACAACTGCTTCAACTACCGTCAGCACGGCTATAGCGATCGCGTGGCCGTCGATTTGAGGGTCAATCAAATTTTAAGTGAGAGAAAAAACGGACTGAACGTTTCTCTCAGTACCTTTAGATGACTCTCGTCGAGAGGAACGGCAATTCCTTTCTGTCCGTCGTGGACATTCCCAAGCCAACCCTTTACATTTGTTTCGCCTTTCTTTTCGCGTTGGCCACCATTTTTTGGGCTAATTTGTTGTGCCAATCGGAGTGAGTCCATTCGTTCGATTTAAATAACATCCTTTTTAACATTTACCCTAATCTTTCTTTAGTGCCAAAAATCTTTTTAAAGTGCATCGGCTAATGCTTGTGCTCGTCTTCCTCAAGGCGCTCACTTTGCTTTTCCACGGCGTCAATTTTTACTTTGTCTCCCTTTATGGCCATGAGCGCGAGCTCTGGGCCATCATTTACTATGTTACCCATTTGTGAGCATTGCCTTCAAAATGCCATCCTTTCCTCTCCCTCCCCCTCCTTTAGGCTTAAGGGTGCCCTCCTTTTCGGCACAATTATTCTCATCGGCACGGGCTGCACTTTCTTCAAAGTCAATTCGCTGCTGCTGTTCGCTGCCCGCCGTTCACTTTTTTTATTTTTCAGCAGTTTTTGAGCGACAGAGACCGGCGATTGTTTCTTTTTGTGCTGCCTCTCCAAATTTTGGACAACATCGCCATGATCATCCTGGACGAGTCCGAGTTCAGTGACCAGCGGTATGTGTTCTGGCTGGAGCTGTTCACCTTCCTGGACCTTGTCTGCTGCATGAGCATCCTTTTGCCCGTTTTGTGGTTGGAATGTTTCTTTGGGTTTAAATGGTGTTTAGACTTACAATTAGCGGTTCGGATTTTGCCACATTATTTTTTGGTCATAATTTTTTTTATAGTTGTAAAATTGCAGTTGTAAGCAGGAAACTGCATTGAAAACATGCCCCTTTTATCATTATAATATTAGTACATTTTTAGAGAATTGTTGATTCGTTTAGTTTTTACTTACTCTTAACTTCGAAGTAACCGCTATTTACTTAAACTTAGTCAATTGCCCTTAACTTCGAAGTAACCGCTATTTACTTAAACTTAGGTCAATTGCCTTCCTGGCGGAATGTGCTACCAAAACGACGGATGGAAAAGCCGCGTTCAGTTTAGAAAGGTTGCGGCTGTTCCGTCGCTTTTATTTGATCATTATTGCCTACATTTACACAACACGGGGTGCAAAATTCGCGCTTGAGGTCATTTTGGTCGATGTATGTATAACGATGAAGCATAGCGATAAATGTATAGAATAAAGGTTCTCCTAAATTTCTATCAGTCATCATTTTTTGGGCTCGTATTATACAAGTGATGATGGATTGTGAGTATCCATGATTTGGTTCTGGGGGCGGCAGGTACAAGCTGGCTTAAATCAACGGAGGCTTTTTTGTATTTTTGTTAAGGAATTTTTTAATTTGGTCTTAGAGCTGGGGAATGTACCCCTCCCCCCCCCCCCCGCTTCCTGGATACATTCTTGTTGTGACGGGTCAGACAGGTCACAAAAAAATTTTTGTGTTAATCCCTTTCAGTTTTTATTGCCTGATGAAAAGCGTTGGATTTCCGAAGCAGCCGTAGAGCTTGCATCTCTGTTTTTCTTTTGCCTCGTTGGAGCCGAATTCAGGCCCCAGAAAAGCAATCCGTACTTGAGACTCAGCCAGCAAGATGGGATGGATGATGAAGATGCAGAAGCTGGCATTGCGTAAGTTTAAATGTTTCCTTAGGTTTTAAATGGGAATAATTATTGTTAGACTTAGAAAACAAAATCAATTAGCATTTTACAGGCTAACAAAGAATGGATTGTTTGAAAAGGTGAAGCGCAAACAGCGGCTGGTAAATGCGCAACAAGAGGACATTGGCGACCTGATGGACAGGTCAACCATTTCAACGGAGGATGACGATGACAACACACTTTTGCCGAAAACGGGGCGCGACATGGGTCTTTCATCACTCTAGTCATTGCAAGGGGGAGTAGCATGGTAGAGAACAAATTAATGTTTTTTGATAATCCCACCCGAGCCATTCTCTTATGGATAGAAATGAAACATAAAAATATGTTTTTTTGCCATAAAAAAATTCTTAGCTATGCCCACCCAAGCCATTCCCTTATTGCCGATTGTCCATACATTTTATTGTGGATGGAAATAAAACATAAATACAGACTTTATTTACCAATGGTCGTGGATGGTGATTCAATACTCATTTACTAGTACGATTCATTTTATCATTCATGGAGATCCTCCAATAAACAGTCCCTCATCATCAAATGTCATCGAAGACGAACTCCCGCCCCCATTACCACCGGTGCCTCGTGCCTTTTCCTTCTGTGCGGCACATTTCTCCACGCTAAATTGTTAGGAAGCATCAAGGGCGTGCTCATCAGTTTCGTTAGCTCACTAAGTTGGGTTGAGTCGCACAGCGTCCTCATAAGCATGCACAATGCCGGCAAGTCTGACCACGTGGGCCATCGCAGTTTCCACCTTCAGTTGCAGCTGAGCTGCTATTTCTTGCTTGCTACCTTTGGCCTCCTCCTCAAAAATGACTGTCTGAGTGCGTCCGTCAATGCGCGCCACAAAATTAGGCGTTTTGTGTCGAATACGCAAAATGATTTGCTCAGCGTTTTCTGTCGCTGTTAGCGGCTGGTGGCCCAAATGTGCCATTCGGTTCACATCCAAAAGTTTCAGAGAAACAAAGATCTGCATGATAATTTTTAAAATGGAAAGTAGCAAATTAGAAAGTCGCACATTGCCAAGACGTTTAATGGAGTTCTCGCGACACGCGTTGATCAAAACTTTCATTAGGCCAACATTTCTGTCCTGAAAATCAAACTAAGAAAATAAAACAATAAAAATGGACGCGCCTTGTCAAACACGGTGAACTTCTCATTGAGATAAGAAAACAAAGCATGGACTAAATCAGTCTTGTTGTCCGCATTACGCTGCACGAGTGGCCACAGTTTGGTGTAGACGGAGGCGAGTGATACAAAGTTTCGTTGCAGACTCGACAAACGATAATGGGGGAGCGAACTGACGAAAATTTAAAATCAGGAATTGAAATCAATATTCATTCGTTTGTTGGTTATTTTAACTGACTCGATTGGCTTGGACCGGCCAAGGATAAGCCAAATAATGTTGTACTTCTTCAGAGCATCCAATGCAATTGTCGAATTCTTCCTCACCACCGGGAAACAGATGACATGTTCGAGAAACAGCGCCGCTTCTTCCCATTGTTCTAACGCGGCATAAATCAACGCACCGTAATAGAAGTAAAGCAAAACAGCACGACGCTTAAGAAGGGCTGAAAATGAATGGAGGGAGATGGGTTTGTTTGTCAATAGCACACTAACGTTGGACTGATTTGTGTTCGTCAAACTTCGCGCTCAGTCCGATACCACCACCAGCAACCGAATGCATAGCTGAACAAAAGGCAATAAGAATGAACTATTCAACATTAGCCTCTCTTTTACCTTTTTGGAGTAACGATGCAATTCCGGAACCTGTGGAGTTGGATGATGTTTGCACTTGCTGTTTCTCACTTGAGCTGACCTGAACATTTTGAAAAATGGTAAAAAACTAATCAAATACAAAATTTTTAATCCATTATAAAGCTTGCAGAACAAGTACCCCTCCCGATCTCTTTCAGTCCACCCCATTTGCCTTGTCGCCGCCGTCAGAAACGGAACCAGTGCATCCGACAGCAGTGCCGACACCATCTCCACCGGGTTCAACCGAAGCTCCATTTACGAATCCATCCGATCGTTTGAATAACTCAACAACGTCGATGTGCAGGAATGACACGGCTCTGTCGAAATGGCGGGCCTTCAAACAAAGACAGAAGAACGAGGCGTGTAAATTGGTCAGACGATCGAGATGACCCTGTGAACAGGTCAAAACAGCGCGTTCCAGCAGCAAAATGCCCCACAGGGGAGTCTTTCGTTTCAGCAATATATCAGTGATGGTCTCGAAAAAACGATTATCTGAAAAGAAAAAACGACAAGGATGTTTAGAAAATTAAAACCAACAAATATCGAGCGCCCAATAAATCTGTTTGACATCAAAATATGGCAGTTGATCATACAAATTATTCAGAAAGTCCCTCAATTCGGCGTCGTTTCTTGTTTTGACCAGCTGAAGGTGACGAATACACAGCGGAATGCCATAAAGGTATATGTAAAAATGATTTATTGCCCACCTTAACGTATAATGCGCAAATGCCCCCGAGGGTATGCGTCTGGAGGCTTATCATTCCCAACAGACGATCGGCTTCCGCTACGTTTATTTTCTCTGCATTTTCATCTAACCATCGACGACAAAACTGAGCCAATTCCTTGGAACTCACTAAAAGAGGAATTGCCTGGAGAATAGAAATCACCATAAGGCTCAATTCCGTCACCTTCGCATGTCAAATTCTGAATAGTGTTGAAGAATGCATTGATGTTGACCATATTTGCCACTAACAAAACAGATCAAAATTTAATTAAAACAAAGCCAAAGATAAAGTATATTAATGCAATAAAACGAGCATAAAATAGCGCTTAAGAAAATACAAAAGATTATTTACGGTGAAAGGAAACAAAAATGATTAAGTGAGATCGAAAAGTTACGTCAAACGGTTAAGAATTGTTGGTTCTCTTCTTCAAATCTTCAGCAAAGGCTTTGTCCATGGCGCGCGGGTCGACGACCACATTAAGAGTGCAATCCTTCACTTTGTAAATGCCGATAAGTCTGTTGGCCTTCTCGTACATTTGATTTCGCAATGAAATTACAATAAATTGGGCGTTCCGAGTCCGTTCCTTTTCATTTGAAAGTATTAAGAATGGAAAAGGTACATTTGAAATGGAACCAGAAGATAATTGGCGATGATGGACACATTGCGAAAGTCCAACGCCGCGTCAATTTCGTCCATTACATATAATGGCGTCGGCTTGTACTTGTGCAGTCCGAACACCAATGAGAGCGAGGCGAGAGTCTTCTCTCCACCCGAAAGATTGGTGATTTGTTTCCATGACTTCTTTGGAGGACGAACATTGAAGGCGATGCCTTCGGCAAAGGGATCCAAAGAATCAACTAGCTCTAAATCCGAAAAGTCACATAAATGGCGAAAAAGCTAAGACCCTTATAACTACCAAGTGAAACATCGCCCTGGATGGTGATCATTTGGTAGGTGACTCGCAATTCCGTCGCAATTTGTTGAAAGCCTTCCATAAATTCGTGCAAACGTTGCTTCTTCAGTCGATCATGCAATAATCGGTGTAAATCGCGCTGTTCAGTGATAGCGGCGAGCTCTTTGAACTCAGATTGGTACTTTTTCAACTAAAATCACTTGGTAGCGCGACATAAAAGTATATTCAATCGCACCTTGACCATAAAGTCGAGTACCACTGTCAAATTAGCAACCGAATGTTTCCGTTTTTGTTTCTCCAATTCCGTCAAATGATGCTCCAACTGGTTCACGTCAACTTCATCACGTATAATCTGTTCGCTGAGTTGGGGCAAGGGCATAAACAATTTGTTGAGACTGTCGACATTGGCAATGGCCTTTGGTCTAGGTCGTTTGTAGTTGCCAAATTGGGTTTTAGCTTCTTCTTCCCTATCCTCATCGTCCTCATCATCATCAATTTGCATTTGTTCCTCCTCTACACTTTCTGCGTCCGTGTCATCAAAGTTCACATCGCTGTCGTCAATTGCAGCACAGTCATGCAAGAACTGGTCGAGATCGTCGACAGAATCAGTGGCGTTTGCTTCATCCTCTAACAGTCGTTGGTCATTTCCAGCAGTGCCATCCTCCTCCACTTCCATTTCGTCATGCAATCCGTTGTCGTCACTGTCTTCGTCCGCACTACTTTCCTCTTCATTTTCATTCTCTTCCGCTTCTTCGTCATCAGTTATTAAACGTCGTTTTCTGGGCTGACGACCAACAACCGCATTCGTTTCTTTTGACAGCGCATTGGCAAGCCATTTTGTGCGGAAACATTTTAACGATGAAAGCTGAAACACTTTGTTTGTTTAGTCAAAAACAATAAAAACGCATTGGTTACTTTCGTTTCGCCTGCCCTCAGCTTTGCTCCCAAAGTGGCCACCTCGTCGTCGATGCCTTTCAACTCGCGCTTCAACTCGTCCACCCTCTTCTGCAGTGCCATTTCCTCCTCATTTCGTCCACTGATTGAGTCCATGAATTCCGTTAGAGCATTTTTCGATGCTTCAGCTTCATTCGTTCGTTCAATAAAAATCTAAATTTTATTGGAACCCATCAAGTTCTTAACCCTTAAACTTAAAAATACTTCGTCCAACTTCTCAAGGTGTTCCTGTGCCATGGAAAAATGCGCCTGGACAACTTGCAATTGCCGTCCTGTCTCCTGAACACAATTTTATTTTGTTTTCTTTAATTCCTCAAAAGCTTGCCGTAATGTCCTGTTCCAAATTGCGCAGCTTTTCGTTGATCTTTTTAACATTGCGTTCCGTGGACGCAAGTGTTGCATTTTCAGTGTTAATGCCAGTCTCGGAATCGTTTTTCGTTTTTTCTGCCTCTTTTATTCGCTTTTGGAATGGTCCTGCGATTCGCTTGGTCACTTCCTCAATTCTGTCATTCAATGCCATTATTTCCATTCGTAGTTTGTTTGTCTTCTTGGCAATTTGCTCACTTTCTATATTTTAAATAATTAATTCATCAAAGAATTCACCCACCGTTTCTGGTTTTTTCAACTGCCGCCTCAGCATTTCGCACTTCGTCAGCATCTGCGGTCGCTTCAATTACCTTCCCTTTTTGCGTTTCAACTTGCGCCTTCAAAGTCGGCATTGCACTGCCAATATTCTAAATAAACATATTTTTCGGCATGGACATTTCGTTTCCCATCCATCGTCACCTTTTTGTCCAGATCGAGATCACGAAGATTCTTCTGCATTTTGTCAAGCTGTCCCTGGCTTTGTTGCAACTCCGTGTCCAACTGCGCACATTCGCGTCGAATGCCTGTCAGTTCGGCCTCGGCATTGTTCATTTGCTGTTGCAATTCTGCAATGCTCTGGTGATCATTGGCCGCCTTTTGACTAGTGTCGACACGAACGTTTTGACCAATTTTTCCGCTAAAAAGTAAATCATTTAAAACCAATCATACACAAAAAACCGAATTTGTTGATTTCCTCCGCCAGTCATTGAACCGGACACATCGACAACCTAAATGAACGGGAGGGGTAACAATAGTGTAAATTCTTATGGTTGGTCGCAATTTTTCACTTCGCCTTTCAGTGTCACTGTCCGCCAACGTCGACCGCCCGAATTAATGCCAATACGTGTTGCAGCAACTATTTCATCAGCAACGAGAGTGTCTTGAATAGCAAAATAAAAGGCAGGCAAAATCTGCGGGAGAAAAGAATAAATCAAAGAAATGGATGAACGAACGAAACTTTTTCGTCTGCGACTCTGATCAAATCGAATAGACGAGGAACATTCTCCGGCGTTTTTGGCTTCTGGCGAATGGCACCCCAAAAATGCGATTGTTTATTCAAAGCAATAAAAGAAGCGACGCCTAATTGGTGCCTTTTCAACAAATCAATGCATCGCTGCGCGGTTGTCACATCATCTACAACGATGTGATCCAAGGCAAAACAAGTTGAGGAAATGGCCACATCATATTTCTGATCAATAGCTCCCAAATCGCCCTGAAACACTTTTGTTTTGCCGATTTTGAAAGTCTTACTCACCAATCGACCGAAAATGCCCGTTATTTCGCCGTTTTGTTTGGCCTCCATCAGTCTCTCCAATATTTTATTGTTGCCCTTCCATTGTTCCTCCGCATGCCGTTTCTCCTCATATTGGCCGCGCAATCCACGTGCCAAATTTGCCAATTTGGCTTCACGCTCACGCAAATTCTCTACACGAACCTTTTTGCCTTCATAAGTCTGTTCCAATTCGTGTAGAGCTTCAACTGTCGAGCTCAAATCTCTGAACTTTTCTTTCAAATGATTCAAAAGGATTTGTTTTGTTCACCTTTCGACCTGCTCGTATTTGGCCTCCACTTCTAAAAATTTGTTGCGCAATTCGTCAAATTTGCGCCGCTGGGCATCTTCCTCCCGGTGCAAATTTAGTAATTTTTCCTGTGCCAACGTGAGCTAAAAGAAGGGTAGATAACGCGATTTTCTATCTAAAAAAAGTGCCCGACTTGGCTGTTCAGCTCATCTTCATCCACAGACATTTTGCTGAGTTTTGTCTCAAAGTCCGTCTTTTCTTGGCGCTCCTTCATCATGTGTTGTTGCGCTTCGTCAAGCTTTTGTATCAGAATGGGTGAGCACTCGTCAATGACTGCGTTGGCTTCAACTAATTGCTTTCGATATTCTTCGATCTTTGCTTTCGCTTTGTCCGGTGCAGCCAGCCACTCAGACAACTAAATATTGTTGAAATGAAATCCACTCCCCTAATTAAAACTGGCATCTAAATTCGATAAATCTTTTTAATCAATTTACCTTTTCTCGCTCGACCTCCATTTGCTCTTCAAGTTTGTCCTTCTTTGCCGTCAGTCTTTTTCTGTCATTTACAGCTTTTGTTTTCGCTTGTTTTTGCTCACCAATTTTGCGTTCCGTTGACTGAACTTCGTCTTGACATTTGTCCAAGAGACTGAAAAATGAAATTGTCCAAACACATGTCGCCGCTTTGTCTCAACCTTTGAAGTTTCTGCCTTTGTGCCAATTGTTGCTTTGTCTGATTGCTGAGTTCCTTGAGTTTCTTCTGGTTTGCTGTCAATTCCTTGTCTCGCTGTTCTTTGACGCCCTCCAAACGAGATATTTGTTCTCCTAAGGAGTATCTAAGTAAAAAAGTACATTGCCTGACATACAAACAACAAAATGTTATAAAATGTCACTTTTTAGACAATAAAATTCGGTTGGTTAAGCAACTGACGGCATTTTCAAGTCGCATTTGGTGAAGAATTTCACGGGCTGAAGAATGGAAAAGGAATTGTTTTATTAAATGGAATAAAACTAAACCCGGCCCAATCAGTTTCTGCTTTTCCTTTTCTGCGTGCTGTAAACGCTGAAGTTGCATTTCCCGACGTTCGTCAATTTTGCTAATTCGTCTTGACAATTTGCAGATCGGAAGCTTTAGTCGACTTGAGCCAATTATGTCCTCCAAATACTCGAGCATTCCCTCGTCGTCCTCCTTTTCTGCTTTTGGTTTCATCATTGAAATTTGTTCCACTTCACCCTTAAAAAACCCAATAAAAGAAATTCGCAATTTAATAAGGAAAAAGTGATTCTGTCCACCTGAAGAATTAAAAAACGGTTGTGGACCAAATCAACACCATTAATTCGCAAAAGGTCGCCAATTTCTTTAAATTTCACAGTTTTGCCGTTCAATGAATATCTGCAAGAAAAAAACAAATCAAAGAGCTCAAACGAGAAATGGTCAACCTGCTCGAATTGTCCTTAAACGCAGTTCTCGAAACAATAATTTCACTTCCCTCGACTTTTTTGAATTCCTCTGATTCATCCTAGACAAAATAAAACGAAATCTAATTAAATTCTAAACCGTGCTCTCATTGAAATTTACATTTTGCAGAATATCATTAATAAAAATAAAAATGTTGTGGTTGGTTTCAGTGTAGTTTGAGATGTATATTTTGCCCTTTTAGTACTTAACATATTATCGATTTCATGACATTTGCGGCCTGGACTCATGGACTTTGTTCCTCACTCCGAGAAAAGATAATCTATTCTATGGATTCTCAAGCTTGCTGATCACGAATTGAACTAAGATTTAGCAAAATCTGACCCGAACTCGAACAATGGTCTGACAAATTTCGACGGGTCCGGTGTTCGAAATATTGCAAAACTATTTTGGATTCGTGATGAGCGACCATGGAAAAAACTATATTAAAAAAAAATTCGGGATCACCGATTACGAATCCATCAATTCCAATTCGAAACCCCGGAAACGAATTCTAACATTTGGTCGAAACTCAAATATTCCAATTTAACATCTATGCCTAACAATCAAGTACATGAAATAATCACTTACTGGTATAATTGGACTCTCCAAATGCAAAGGCTTTAGACAGAAAAAAACGGTTTGTTGTAAATATAGCAATCTGAGTTCCGACTCATGATCATCGCCCTTTAGGCACTTGAAAAAATTTACCAAAATATAAGACCCGGACTAAACTAGCATCAATGGGAATGATAAAAAGTTATGGGCGGGGGTGCCCTTTTTCAGATACAGGCCTCAGCATTCTTACAACGTCAACAATTTTGCAAAAGTGAATTGAGACAGTGCAGCTCCGGATGTCCTCTCTCCCAGCCGACGAATGAATCAGCACACTAATGAAAATCTCTCATTTATTTGGCTATCTCCAGAAATAACCAACCTTATTTTCTTTGAACGAATTTTAGACGCACGATAACCAAACACAAATAAAAGAGAGTCAATGACATTTGATTTTCCACTCCCGTTTGGCCCAATTATGGAAGTGAAGCTCTAAATATGAAATACAAAGAAATATTTTGGGAAATAATGGGCGAACCAACCTTATGAAATGGACCAATAATCTGTCGTCCGTAGTATGATTTGAAATTGTCAACCTCGATGTGGGAAATGACCATCCTATTTCCGTGCCTGTGCATGAATGATTCTGGCGGTCCTGGGATTTTCATGTTCAGGAGATCTTCCTCGTCATCATCATTTTCTATGGCATTCTCCTGATTGACTGGCATAGGGTCCTCATTCTCCTGATCTTCTGTTGAAATTGTAAGCGCACCTCTTTTTCTAACATTTCTACGCACTTTTGAATGTGACATATTGTTATTTTATCTGAAATAGGAAATACATACAACATTATAACTAAGTTCTCAGGTTCCATGGAGTTTAGGGATGAATACAAATTTGGTATTGTACATAGTAATGCAGCTGGTGTCCATATTTTTTTAGTGCTGCACTATTAAATTGTTTATTTAGCCGCAAGAAAAATGAGTTGACCCGAAAAGAGTTGGGTGTCGTACGTCCCTAGGCACTACGCCTTATTTGAGAGGGGAGAGATAATTATTGCCTGAAATACGCTTTATTACATTCCTACACCCGTCATTTAGTCCCATTAATTAAACTGCCAATTAAATCTAACCATGATTCATGATGAAATACATATTTCAATAGATAACGCTTATTTGAAAAAAGCAGCTGCACTTGTGGCAATTGGGAGGTGTCGTTGTTGCTGGGACACGGGACTTATTTACCTATAGAATTGCTTATATTCACATGTACATATGCCTGCCTCTTTACTTAACTTCGACATAAAGGTGTACCGTGTGACTTTGATCACTGATCAATGAGCAGAAGATTCCCTTATTAATTTATTTCATGCAAAATTTACTAATAAAGTTTAGCACGAATCGTAGCACGTGTTTATTTATTTATGTATTTTGTTACTTGTTAACAAATTGTTTTAATATGTACTTATTTTTTGTATTCACTTTCCCACTGTTACACAGAACTAATCAGATTTGGAACAAACTAAATGATTTCTGCCAAATTCGACGAACAATTTGACGAACGGAGTGCTGCTAGCGCCGAGGCATCGATGAGCCATCATCATCAACAAATCCCCGGCGACATGCATAACGAGCAAAACATCAACAGCTTATTGGGACTAGTCTCCGCTCTTCTTGACCTGCGTCGTTGGTTCTCATTGGTCGTTGCGCTTTACTTTTTCTGCATGAATGTGATTGTTGTGCCCGTCGCTTGTCTTTGCACACTTGGCTTGTTTCTGCTACCACTTAAATTAATCAGGTGTGCATTCATTCTTTCATTTCGTTTTTCTAATCGCTTTGTTAGTTTGCCCCTCTTCAACCGACTTGAACACGAACTTTGCCGATTGGTCAATGGTACATATTGTAAAATGTCTTATATTTTTGGTGTGTGTTTAAATCTTTTTAGATGCGTGGATGGCTGCTGGAAAATATTGTGGACTCAACAGTAACTTTTTTGGGGTACTTATGCCGGGGGGTCGCGAAACGGCTGGGGAGTATCGATATGATTTTACAAATTTAAAAGAATGTAAACATGTTCCTGTGGATTTTCAGGGTCGCTGTTCATGAATCCGCTTCGCTCAATTCCAAACCCGAATTCGAAAAAATCGAAAATCATTCCAAAATTCACATTTATTGCCTTCGCCACCCCCCGGCTGCATAAGTACCGGATTTTGGAATGGAGTTCTTACTCGCTTTTTTATCAATACCTTTGTTGTGTTTTTAGTTGTTGAGTATGGCGATGATATTACGCGTGTTGCAGACAAGCGGGCACTGTGCATCGTTAATCATTTAGGCCTTTTGGACCATTTTTGTTTGATGACTTCATTCCACGACAAGGGCTCACTAGCCGGAAAAGCACGCTTTTTGTTTTGTTTTTCACTTAATTATCATATTTAAGTATATGTGGGTGATCTTCAATCTTTGGAAATGGAATCCAATCGGTAGGAAGACATTAATTCGTTTTCTTTAAAGCTACTATTGTACTTTTCAGGTGCGATGTGGACAGCGCATGGGAACTTTTTCGTGAATGGGTCGGGAGCTGGCGAGGCTAAACGTGCTGAAATTCTTAGAGTTTTCAAACGTCATTTGCAGACAAATTACTGGAAGTATAATTATGGATGGGTCGTTATGTACCCAGAAGGTTTTCTCATTGTTTTTCTACTTTGTTTAATTTTCTTATTGTCTGTAGGTTCACGATTGTTTTTGGTCAAAGATACGGAGAAACGCTTCTGTGTCAAGGAAGGACTGGTTCCATTCAAACATTGCACCCATCCCAGGCAATATTTCTCCTTTTTTTCTTTCTTCGAACGTTTCTTTAGGATTGGCGCTGCACATTCAGTCCTTCAAATTTGTGGCCCAAAAATGGAGAAGCAAGATGGTGACAGAATTGTATCCGTCCCAACCGTTCACGATGAAGCAGAATGTCAACCGGTGGAGTATATTGTGGACGTTACACTTGGCTATCACAAAGGCGTTGTGCCACACTTTGGGCGTTGCCTCCTCGGAATTTGGCCCTTCGAAGAGTCGGGCAATGTCGCCGTTTACTACCAAATCCATCGTGTGAGCAGGCAAATGTGTGAGGATGTGGAATTCTTCAGGCGGTGGCTTTATGAGCAGTACAGGAAAAAGGTTGGTTTTGAACCATTTCTACCCAGACCCTCTTCCATAGCTCGCTTTAATGGGATAAAACGAATTTTTATGGAAAAATTTAAAATTCCAATTGCATTCCCCCAAATAAACAACACTAAAGATTGAGCAGTTGTCTATTTTCCGGACAGGACTTATCTTTCCCGGACATTTCTTTCCACCGTTTCTTATGACATATAATTTTTGTTAGTCATCTTGGTATCATTCGAAAGCTCTATGTGTTTAGTAGCAAAGAATAAATAAAAGCTAACAATAAATGATTAAACCATATTAAAACACTATTAAGTTACGATTTTTTAATTGCACAAATTCATGAAGATTTAAAAAAATTTACGGTGTTTTGAAAAATGGCGGGAAAGAAATGTCGCGTACCGGTCTATTTTGTATTCCCATTTTGGTCATAAAAAACGTCTTTTTGAAATTTTGATCATGTGTTAAAGGTCGGAAATGGAGTCCGGTCTGTGATAGCTACAATGAAAGCCTCATAAAATGTGTTATGGCTTTCTAAAGAAAATGCAAAAAATTTGCAAAAGGGACCAATGTTGTGATCTTTCAGGATCTGCTGCTTGACCACTTTTACAAGACCGGGAAATTCCTGAGCATTGCCGATGACAGCTTCTCTCCGTGTCTCAGGGGACGCCCTGTCGATGTGTCCGATCTTCGCTGTTTGATGGTCCAGATTGGTTTGATTTTTGTTTTTATTTATCTAGCAATAGCAGGAATGTGACCGGGTATATAAAGGAAAAAAAGGTTTATACTATATAACGCAAGGGGAATTAGTCTCACATCATTTATTTAGCAATTTTATTGTTCTTTTCAGTTTGGCTTGCACTCTTCTACTTTCATCTCAATATGTGGATCCGACCTTTGTGTCGAATTTTTTTTGCTATTTTTTTATGAAGCACAAATTCCATTGGACATGAGTAAGACCCACTCAATTTGTCCCGGTTCTCGAATGAAGCAACCAAAATCACCATTCTCCATTCTCACCCCCACCCAACAAAGCCATTCATCCATCCATTCTTGATGATGCAGGAAATTATTTTTCCATTTCATTTGCCACCTTTATACAAAAGGTCTTTTAGCTGTCGAACTATGACATCTTGATAAGGTGATTTATTGTTAGGGGAAGTAGCCAAGGGCATCATAATTGCCATACGCATTTCCGGAGCTCAACTTCGCTTTTCTGTTTTGGCTACGACTCCTAGTCATTTCTTTTCTTTTGTTTCTTTTTCCCTTTTATGGTTTTCCTATCGATTCAAAATACATAATCACATTCACTAACATTATGTGAGTCACATTTATTTCAATTAAAAATAAAAATTTTTGTTTTACATTTGTGTTCCGAACATAATGTCAAATACTCATTTTTTATTTTTGATTTTCTCTTTTTATGGTACTTCATAAAATGTAGAATCTACTTGGTTTTTGTGCACAATCGTCCTTTAATTTAATGAGTTTGGACGAACAGCAAACATTGAGGCCATTTGTTTACTGGGCGCAAGATTTGGAACATCTTTATTTGAAAGTTGACGTTAAGGAAGCAAAGGTTGCCTAGAAACGTGTCCTTGTTAAGGAAGGAATCATTTGCTTTTTGAGGACATTGAAGTTTTCGTTTCGGCTGATGGTCGCTCATTGGACTTTTCGGCCTTTGGGTTTTCATCAGGCAGTGCCAAAGGCTGCAGTAAATATGCGTTTCGTTTGCCACTATATGACACTGTGCAAGTCGGTCCTAAGAATGATGTAAGCATTGTCCATTTCTTTAAATTCCTTGCCAGGGATTGCCTAAACTAACACGAACCGATGGACTTCGTATTGAGTTCCGTTTGTCAAAGGCTAAACCTGCTTTCTGGGCCAACGGCATTTTGGCAACCAATGCGCAGAAACAAGCACACCGTTGGCTTAAATTCGATTTTGAAAATTGGCGCGACGACCCAAATGACGAACAGTCTGCCGAAGAATTGACAGTGAATGACGGTGAAGGAAGTGCCGAACTGAGAAAGGTCGGAAGGCGTTGGGAGACACTTCCGCAGCCCTCACTCAGCCAATTAGGCATTTGTTCGGTTTTACATTTGAAAATGTTTTAGTAATTTGGTCCATTCATTCATTATTTTTTTTTTTGCTCCTTAGAATCGGCACATTGAGCGACTGATGAGAGAGTTTAATTTGGAGAAGGACCAATTGATGCTCAGTGAGCAGCAGCTTAAGCAGCATGTGAACATGTTGTTCTCCTGCTACCTCTTCCTCTATAACTGTGCCATGTTTTTGTGAGCTTTAATGTTAACATTTGTTGATTTTGTAAGTTTGTTGATTTTAAAGGGTTTTGATACGTAAAATAGTTGGATTTAAATAGGTTGGTTTACCAATTGTAATAATATTTAATTTAGCTTATAATAACATTTTTCCTGATTTCAGCTTCACTTTCTTCATTCTCTGTTCAATTCTTTTTTACTATGTTTCGACTCCAAACAGTTAAGTGTCGCTTATATTTTAGTTTTAACCAATTTGACGTTAAACCTCTTTTAAGCCTTGTTTTTGCGCACATTTTGGCCCACCAACTTCAAATGGTTGCTGATCGCCACCCTTTTTCAGTTTTTGGATTTTTTTCATTCCGTTACCGGGCTTACCAAGGCCGGATACAAAGCCTCGCTGATCCAGGCCTGTTTTCTTCTCCCTTCATGTTTGGCCTTTCTTGTCAACTTTAATGTCCTTCACAGGTCTCGGGCCGTCTCGCCATGCTTCTGATCATCAACGGGTGCCCCCCGAGTTGGCAGTTGCCCCCCGTGTTCACACTGATCCTCACTTATCTGTTCTCTGAACAGATTAGGTCTGTTGATCCGTATCAGAATTTCCAGTAAAAAGAGATATTTTCAAATTTAAATTATCCAGTTCATTTCCGGTTTTATGGGAGGGTTTGAGTGTCAGAATCGTACTTAAGTCCTTGTCCCTTAAATTTTGAATACCCTTCAATATTTCGTCGTCTTTTCGTATGTATCCCTATTACGGCCCCTTAAATTCTTTTGAATACCCTTCAATATTTCGTCGTCTTTTCGTAGGTATCCCTATTACGCGCTCCAAACCCTCGGCATTTCCCTTCGCTTTGTCACTTGGCTACGCTACAACATTTGGCTGCTGCTTTACCCGCTCGGCCTTTTCCTTGAAGGTATCCTCAAAAGGAAAATGAAGCCACATCGTAATTTTTTGTCCATTTTCCATTTTAGGATTTATTTTGTTACGTTCCGTACCATTTTATTACAATTCCAACATTTATTCATTGGAACTGCCAAATGCGCTCAATTTCAGCTATAATTTTGGCGTACTTTTGGCACTTTTCACCTTCACATGTTTTCCTCTCAGTGAGTTCCCTGCCCATAAACTGAACGAATTTCGCGCGTCCATTTTGAAATTGTCTTTTCTGTTTCAGTTAGTTTCATTCTCATTAAACACATGCTCAAGCAGAGAAAGGCAAAAATGGAAGAAATGTGGAGGGAAACAATGAAAAGAAGCCGGACGAAGAAGTGCCAATGAATGGAATGGTATCATGGCCAATTGGACACTTAATTGAACATAAATTTATAAAAATAAGATACCTAACCAGTTTTTTTTATTCAAAGAATGGAGGCTTTCTGGTCTGAACCAATTTATTTTAAAATCCCGAAACCTTATTACTGCTGGCGATGTCCGTCGTCGGTGACGAATCTCATCTGTTTTGATGGAGGGCCGTAATATTGGATTAAATAAATCAATCCTACAATTTTTAATACTTCATCTCCTTAGCCATCCATTTTGATGCTTATTCGTTTTACAATCGGCATTTGTTATTTAGTCGGCACAAATTTTCGTCCATTCGTTCCATTCCTCGCTTCAAGGTCGGTCACCTCTTCTACCTCCTCCCCACTCCAAATCAGCAATTGCGAATGTATACGCTAATTGCCAGATTGCTTTTGTCCCTCCCCGGAAGGGCAGAATGGTTTTCATTGCCCGAATCAATGACAATGCGCAACGAGTGAAGCAATTTGGTTATTGCCCCAATGTTGAACTCTTATTTGGAGATATTCAGTTTTATAGAAAACAATAACCAAATGGAATATTGACACTAATTGATGATTTTTTTGAACATCCATTTTCGCTGTTTCACAGTGCGATCTGCGAAGGATGGCGCCATATGGGAAAGGCGAAAGGAATGGAGGGGAAATGAACGGGGGGAGGGGGGAAATGGAAGGCTTAAATGGGAGGAATTGGTTGGTGGGTTAAATGATGGGCGGGCAATGAATTAATTGAATTGGAGACGCTGCTGTCGAGTCCATTATATTGCAGCAGGAAGACGAGGTTTGAATTCACTACTTTTTCTCTCTGTACATTAAATTTTTTTTTGCCCCTAAATTGCTGCCAATCAAAAATATGAATTTTTGAGTGTTTATTTGTACCGTAGCAAAATAAAAGTGATAAAATTTGTTGGTTTTCGGGTACAAAAACATATTAGCCTTTTATTTGGACGATGGATATCAACAAATACATATATCTTTTCACGCTATATCCCCCCGACTTTCCTTTCTGATCACTTTGCTTCGCTTCAACTCCATTTGGCTGTTTAGGGACATTTCCTCGGCTCGTCTCTTCCTGCCGTTGCTTAGCATCTCCTCCGTTTTCTGCTCTTTCACTTCCTCTTTAGTCGTCAGCAGCATCGGAACTCCGTCGATCGGTGGCACATTTGGCAATTTGTCTCTTCCGTCCTCCGATTTTGGCATTTTGTTGCCTTCATCATCGATGGCAATTGTGCTCCCGTCTATGGGATTAACCGATTAGTGCTTCCATAATATGCCATCAATCACTCACTTCCGCTTTGCGCTTCTGGCTGTGTGCCACCAATCATTCCGCCGTACATCGCTGACGCAACGGAAGGAACAAATAAAGGGTACAATCGTTGGGCAGCCAACGGATTGCAATTGACAAATTGGAGCCAATAGCTGGGATTGGTAGTGATCAGTTTCTGCACCTCCATATAATTGTTTTGTTCGTGCAGCAGTTCGACGCCCACTTGCGTTTGTCGTTTCCATTTTGTCCTAAAAGCATTTGGGGCGGTCAGCAAGCAAAATGATCACAAAATGGAAATTGAGGGACATAAATGGGAACGATGTTCAACGCCAAAAATGGTTGACATTTGGACAGCATCCGCAAACATATTGTATTATGTCCTTTAATCCGCTCAAGGCACTCCAAAGCCGACACGATTCACCACTACAGACAGATGCGCAGGATGAGCGAGCGACCAATCCCTCATAAGGGGACAGACACAGTGTAATTCCCATTTGACATGCAATCTATCAATTTATAAGTGCACTCTCTGACCCCTCCCCATTCTTACTCCGCTCATCTCCAATTTTATTTGGAGTAATTGCCAATGGGTGGGTGGACGGACGGATGACAGACACCTTCTCGCTTTACCCTCCTCCACTCCCCCCTTTGTCCCTCCCTCCCGCCTGTCCCCTCTCGCTTTACCCTTCTTCCGACGCGCTCCCGCCTTTGTCCCCTCACGCTTTACCCCTCCTCCGACGCGCTCCCCCCTTGATCCTTCTCGCTTTACCCCTCCTCCGACGCCCTCCCCTCTTCCCTGTCCCCTCTCGCTTTACCCCTCCTCCGACTCGCTCCCCCCTTGATCCCTCCCTCCCCCCTGTCCCCTTTCGCTTTACCCCTCCTCCGACGCCCTCCCCCCTTGATCCCTCCCCCCCTGTCCCATCTCGCTTTACCCCTCCTCCGACGCCCTCCCCCCTTGATCCCTCCCTCCCCCGTGTCCCCTCTCACTGTGCCCCCTCGCGAATTGCCCCTCAACGGCCTCCCCATTTTCCCTCCTTTCCTCTCCCGCCTTGCCGCTTGTCCCCAGTCTGTTCTTCTTTCACTCTTCTAGAGCTTTCCGCTTTATCCTAAGGCCTGTCCCCGAGGTTGGTCGCTTTGTTATTTCTGACGCATAATTTATGATTTGGAGGTGAAAGAAATAACAGAAAAAGATGCCGCAGTAAAAGGATGGATAATTACAGTATGCGAGTGCAATAAGGCTAATTTAAAAGCATAAATGGGGCTGAGGTTGACACGGCATCGAACATTTTTCGCCCACCTCCGATTTTGATACCAAGTCTTCACTTGGGTGTCAGTCAGTCCCATCCGTTGTGCCAAACTCATTCTGTCCTGCACCGACAAATACCTTCAAATTAGGCATTTTTGGCTTAATCCTTCCGAGAATGATCCCGGCATACTTTTGATCTTTAAACATCGTTTCCAGCTCCTGAAAAAGATTGACAAGTGTCAGATTTACCAGTTTTGTGTACGTACCTGTAACTGTTTATCCGTGAAGATTGTCCTCGCTTTGCGCGCCTTTTTCCCGCCGCTGCCGCCCCCTCCGGCGCCATTGGTGCCCGACTCCGACGGCGTCGGAGGCGCGGACGATCGAGGCGACAGACGCGTGCTGGTGGTCGGCGACGCCGAACTATTGCGGTTGGCGTTCCGAGATGACAGCTGAACACCGCCCGGAGGGCTGTCTACGAAATGATTTTGGCGCGGAAGGAAAAGCGACGGACGGAAAAAATGGCGAAAAGGGACATCTGAAATTGGTCCATTAATTAAAATGGCCGAATGAATCGCGGCAACAATTGTAGCTTTTAAACATTTATCCACTACGTTCTGTTCGCATTTTCTTTCCACGAAAATGCCATTACATTCGAGAAATGCCCAAAATTTACTTTTCTTAATGACTCGTCTCAAAAAATGCTTCGTTCACTTTCCTCATTTTATGACTTAATTGCGCACACATTAATGGCAAAAGTCAATCATCAGCCCGGGGGGGAAGGGGGAGAGATGAGGGGATATTCTCGATGAGTCCCCCCCCCCCTATCCACCTGTCCTCTGAATTCTCATTCTCACATTGTTTTGCATTCATTTTATCCCCCGTGGGAGGGAATAGAAGAGGAACGAGATAATGGGCTCACGGCCCGATGAGTTCCAACAACAAAATCGCCACAACTAATAGACATATTCTGATGTGACACCAATCCCCGCCCCCTCCCCTCTCCCTCAACCCCCTCCCCCCTATCCCTCCCCTCTATCCTCTCCCTCAACCCCCTCCCCCTCTCCCTCAACCCCCTCCCCCCTATCCCTCCCCTCTATCCTCTCCCTCAACCCCCTCCCCCTCTCCCTCAACCCCCTCCCCCTCCCCTCTATCCTCACCCCCCCCTCTATCCTCTCCCTCAACCCCCTCCCCCCTATCCTTTCTCAACCCCCCCCCCCCCTATCCTCTCCCCCCGCTCCCCAGCAATGGATTGCAGTGGCTGATTCCATCCCCAATGTTTGTTTTGTTCGTTTGCAAAAAGTAATGAGTGGGGGGGGGCGAATGTGGCGGAAATAAATGGCACCAAAATGATCAAATGGGACAAAAGGCAATTATTAAATAAGTGATCAGTGGCAGATTGGAGGAATGAAATGAATGTGGTGCAATTAAAGAATATTTAAATGCAAAAATATCTTTCCAAAGTTTACGCGCCCAAAAATGCCTTCTTCTTCCCCCATAATAAGGTAATAAGCACCCTCTTCATGAAAGTCAGCTCTCTCCGAATTGGTTTTGTGTTCTTTTCTGCTTTTAGTGGCGGATAATCCCCGCAAGGGACAAATTCGAACAATTGCTCATATCCGTCCCCCAAATTTTACATCCCAATTGTACCCCATTATCTCTTCCCTTTCCCTCCCTCTCCAAATCTCTCCTTTAATCCATGCACCCCATTCATCACTCAATTATGTGCCCCTGTGCATGGGAATTGGATTAATCGGCTCGTAGGGCACGCCGGAAAGTGCGAAATTGGCAAAGAAATGAGGGGAATGGGCGGGGGGGGGGGGACACATTTAAGCCCCCGTTCATCGCCTCAAGCAATTTTCCATTTTCTTCCAAGGCCCCCCCCCCCAACCCCTCAAAATGGGTCAATCGACATCGTTTTCGACAATTGCAATTATACAGTATTCTGTCATTTCTCTTGAGGTTAATTGGCGCTCAAAGGAGTGAATAGAAAGAATGAATGGAAAGTTCAAATGGACGAATTCGGTGAACGGGAACAGCAGCAGTAACAGCTGATGAACACCGCCATATACAAAGCAAGGCTTACTGTCGGTCAATGGCCCTAACCCACTACCGTAACCCATTCTCGAAGCTGGCAAGGCTTACTGTCGGTCAATGGCCCTAACCCATTACCGTAACCCATTAGCGCAAGCGAGTAAGGCAAGGCTGGTCAATCGGCAATTTGATTGAACAGAACATTGAAGAGAGAGAGAGAGAGAGAGAGAGAGGTAGAGAGAGGAAAGAGAGAGAAGGCAATAGAAAGAGAGAGGAAAAAGATGGAGAGAGTTCACTCATTTCATTCACTTCAGCTGGAGACAGACGAGACGGAAACAACACATTAGCTGCATACATACAACACACTCTTTTATTACCAGCCGATCCTTTGCTTTGTCTGCCGACTGTCACTATCCTTACAAACAAACAAAAAACGCACAAAATTGCCATCAATTGAATCGTAAAAAGGTGCGACGCGCCAATTTAGCGACCACAATTTTCTGCAACAGCAGCAGGAGAGGTGATTGATGGGTGACGGACGGACGGGACGGAATTAAAGGGAAGGAATGATCGGAGGAGCACTCTCTCTCCCCGCTCTTCCTCCACTCTTTCATTCCCCCCCCCCTCCCTCCCTCTCAGTCTCTCGCTACCCCCTCTCAGTCTCTCTCCACTTCGCCCCACTATCTCCCCCTCTCCTTTCGTCCCTTCCTCTCCCCCACACCCCTCTGCACCTTTGTCTCCCCCTCTCCCCTTCGCCTCACTATATCTCCCCTTCGCCCCTCTCTCTCCCCCACTCCTTCATTCTCCTCCCCCCTCCCTCTGTCTCTCCCCCCCCTCTCAGTCTCTCTCCCCTTCGCCCCATTATCTCCCCTTCGCCTCACTATCTCCCCTCTCTCCCCTTCGAACAAATTGCTCTTAAGTGGACGATTAGAAAGCATCTGCTGATCATAATTACCAATATATTACCGGACTAAAGAGCATCATATGCATTTTGCGGAACCAACACAATGACAATGAGGCGAAGAAAAATATGGGGGACGACAGAATTAATGAGATTTTTCTATGCGGCAGGGATGGAGGCGTAAGACGACTTATGACACCAAACGAAGCAATCATTTCCGCTGCCTGATTGTCCTATGTTATTTCAATACTGAACTGACCGCTTCCATGCGTCGTTTCCTTTCCACAAATGGCGGTAGTGCCATTCTCTTCTGCCGATGAAGAAGCAAAATGCGGCATTGTTGTGGTGCCACCGGCGCCGAACATACTCATCTGGGCAAGCAGTTGCTGCACCGACTGTTGGAAGACGAGTGCCGTTGGCGGAGGCGCGTGTTGGAGAAGGACGCCGTTGGAAAGCGGCGGCGGGGCGGCCAATTGTGGCGGCATGGCCGCATTTTCCGTAGGAGACGTTGAAGAGGACGATGATGAGCAGTCCAAAAGTGCGTCGATGCGGAACACGGAGGAGACGGGGGGCGGTGGTGCGGGCGCGGAACGCGGGGATAACGACGGGGAAGGACGTCGACGGCACGGGGATTGCCGCCCATCGACACTAAATGGCACAGTTGTGGACTGAGTTGGACAGTGCGCAACTTGCATCGGCGGCGGACAGTCGCGACTCCTCTGCACATGCTGCTCGTGGCCAAGTTCAACCACTCCTTTACCAGTCGGAAGAAGCCCATTTTGGCCGGTCTCGGCACCCGTCGACTCGGTGAGCATCGTGCCGAACATTGCCGGCATGGAATTCGATGCCGTCGTTTGTGCCAATGGTGCGCCGACCATCAGTGCAGCCGCTGCCATTGCGGCATTTCGTGGGTCGAACATCATTTTTGAATTGTTTTTTTTTCGTTATAATCCTCGGAAATTGGACCAAATTAAGCAATTGAACAAGAAAATGGGTACGGAAATGGCACTTTGCGCTGGGTTAATTGGGGATTAATCGGACGGAGGGGCAAAAAAGACATGGAAATGTCAGGCCGACGAGATTCAACGAGACTGACCGAGAGCCAAGGGCGCTAATCCCGATAATCCAAAAATCACAAAGAAAGAGTCGAAATTGGAGAAAAGAGGCGGGGGACAGTGTTTTGGAACAAGTGAAAAAATGAAAGGTAATTGTGGCAATAGACAATTTTGAAAATTTGAATGATGGGTGGTGAATTAGACGAAATTGAAGGATTGAATTTGAAATTAATTATAATTTACACTTGAAATTTGTAAATAAAATGACATTTTAAAAGGTTTTGGCGTCGCGTTGGGTTGGGTTAGTTTGCCGACTTACTGTTCACAGTTGGCAAGTAATGGAGGCGATTAGTGACTGCGGCAGTGTCGTCCCTCCAAGGGTTATGGGGCGGGGGGCGGGGGCAATGGGCGGAGCGAATAGGCGTTAAGTGTCGGGGCGGGGCATTTGAATGTGTCGGAGGGGGAGGGGGGGGGGGGGGAGAATAATTGCCCTACGAGGGACTAAAAGAATGTCCCCCGGGGGGTCGAGAAAATGCCTTAAGCAATTCGATTGCGTTTAAAAAAGCGATTGAGATTTTTGCCCAAAAAGCGAATTATGTATTCGGCTTTTCCTAAAAATTACGCTTAACATTGGTGACGAAAAGTGCCACCACAACGGCACAATGTCCAAAAGATGGCCCAACAGAAGAAATTGGCAAAATGAATAGGCGAAGGAGGAAGAAGCCACAAAAAGAAAGCAACAAAAGCCAACCCAATTTATGTACCGTAATAATGTAAGAAGACTGAAAAGAATGCCCAAATGGACGATGACTTTGAATTTAGGGCCACCGAATATCACAAAAATTGCCTTTACAAAGTCACATTGGCAGTGAAGCATGAAAATCCGAGATTGGGTTTGGGCAGAGGACAAACGAAGAAGATTTATTCAGAGAAATGAGTGGAGGGGTCGGAAGAGGGGAGACATTGAGAGGAAGGGAGACATTGGGAGGAAGGGAGACATTGAGAGGGGAGAGAGACATTGAGAGGGGAGGGAGATATTGAGAGGGAGGGAGACATTGGGAGGAAGGGAGACATTGAGAGGGGAGGGAGATATTGACAGGGAGAGGGAGACATTGGGAGGAAGGGAGACATTGAGAGGGGAGAGAGACATTGAGAGGGGAGAGAGAGATTGAGAGGGGAGAGAGAGATTGAGAGGATTGTTACGGTCGGAAGGGTTTCATGGCAAATTGCATTTTGAGCGGACAGGGCCGGCCGGAATAGGGGCTGTCAAATAGTGCACCCTTTTCGGCATTGGCACTCTCGAGGCCGTTTGTTGGGTTAGGTTAAATCTTCAAGAGTTCCCTTCGCTTTCATTTGACTCGTCATTTTGATGAGTTCCATTTTAATTTAACCGAAACAAATCGTTCGAATTCTGCAAATTTCAGCTGATTATTAATTATTTAACATTAAAATTCTAATTCATTCTTTTATCTTCTCATCCTCTGCTTCAGTCATTTCATCCCCTTTTCATCCTCTTTGCCTTCTTATTCCTTCTTTCTCTCCTCACCTTCTTCATCCTCTTCCTCTTCCTGTTCCTCTCCTTAACTTCTTCTTCCTCTTCTTTCCTGTTCCTCTCCTTAACTTCTTCTTCCTCTTCTTTCCTGTTCCTCTCCTTAACTTCTTCTTCCTCTTCTTTCCTGTTCCTCTCCTCGTTTTCCTCTTCATCCTCTT
This sequence comes from Heterodera carotae, assembly GCA_024500135.1. NCBI lineage: Eukaryota > Metazoa > Nematoda > Chromadorea > Rhabditida > Heteroderidae > Heterodera > Heterodera carotae. Next base: position 2,500 of record JAKKIK010000513.1, on the reverse strand, counting down.
CTTTTCTGTTCCTCTCCTTAACTTCTTCTTCCTCTTCTTTCCTGTTCCTCTCCTCACCTTCTTCTTCCTCTTCTTTCCTGTTCCTCTCCTTAACTTCTTCTTCCTCTTCTTTCCTTCTTTCTCTCCTCACCTTCTTCATCCTCTTCTTTCCTGTTCCTCTCCTCGTTTTCCTCTTCATCCTCTTCTTTTCTGTTCCTCTCCTTAACTTCTTCTTCCTCTTCTTTCCTGTTCCTCTCCTCACCTTCTTCATCCTCTTCTTTTCTGTTCCTCTCCTTAACTTCTTCTTCCTCTTCTTTCCTGTTCCTCTCCTCGTTTTCCTCTTCATCCTCTTCCTTGTTCTCAGCCTCATTGGTCCTCGACCAAATGAGTGTTAGCATCATCAAATCAAACCATCGCCCGAGGGGAGGCATAGCACTGTGAAAGGGCGGGCAGTTGGACATCAGCAGGGCATGCCCATATTCCCTGTTCATGCCCTCCCTCCCTTCCAAGGTTGTGGGAACGCAATGAATAAATGAAATGGCTTTTGGATGAAAGTGGGCGATTTGGCAGCAAAACATCGGCAGGTGTATTAAGAACGACGACAAAAAGTGCCAATGCCACCACTTCATCAGTTCACATCGTCGTACAATTCGCAACCCCCGCCGGCATCGCGTTCAGAGAATTGGAAACGGAAATTGAAAATAATGGACAAAAAAAGGGGGAGGGATGGCACAGATGCATAAACATATATTTTATTAGCTAATGGGAAGACATTTAGTAGGTAAGGAGGATGAGATCATTAGCAACAAACGATTATGGATGAATGGATTTGATGGATTTGGTTGTCGGCCCCGTCAAATTAATCCAAATTCATTCGACAAATATATGCCGTCTTAAGTGATTTTGCTCAGAAATTTAAAAAGGTAATTAATTAATCGGCATTTGGTCCCTTATTTGCCCAGCAAAGACAACATTTCACTCATTGGTTTTGTTAGCTTTGCGCTTCCCATCCATTTGCACTTCCTTTGGCCGTGTCGCCCACCGTACGGCGCCGCCGGCGGCGACGGCGACGGCGACGGTGGCAATTGCCTTTGCGGCGCGCGGTGATTGACTGTTTTTGCTGGCAATATTTATTGTGTGCATATTAATGATTATTCATTGAATCATTTGCTCATTTGAACGCCGTCGAGATCATTCAGTAAAAAGGTCTGCTGTCTCTTTCGTGTCCTTCCCAGCACAAAACAGACATTTTTTTGGGCATTTTTTACTTCGCTGTAATTAGCGTTCGCTGTGTGGGAAAAGTGACTAATGAAAGCTAATGAGGGACAGTGAGTGAGAGTGAAGATGAGAGAGAGTGAGTAAAAAGGAGAGAGAGTGAGTGAGGGACAGTGAGTGAGAGTGAAGAGGAGAGAGAGTGAGTAAAAAAGAGAGAGAGTGAGTGAGGGACAGTGAGTGAGAGGAGAGAGAGTGAGTGAGAGTGAAGAGGAGAGAGAGTGAGTGAGGGACAGTGAGTGAGAGGAGAGAGAGTGAGTGAGAGTGAAGAGGAGAGAGAGTGAGTGAGGGACAAGTGAGAGAGTGAGTGAGAGTGAAGATGAGAGGAGAGTGAGTGAAGAGGAGAGAGAGTGAGTAAAGAGGAGAGAGAGAGTGAGTGAGGGACAGTGAGTGAGAGTGAAGAGGAGAGAGAGTGAGTAAAAAGGAGAGAGAGTGAGTGAGGGACAGTGAGTGAGAGTGAAGAGGAGAGAGAGTGAGTAAAGAGGAGAGAGAGTGAGTGAGAGTGAAGAGGAGAGAGAGTGAGTAAAGAGGAGAGAGAGTGAGTGAGGGACAAGTGAGAGTGAGTGAGAGTGAAGATGAGAGGAGAGTGAGTGAAGAGGAGAGAGAGTGAGTAAAGAGGAGAGAGAGAGTGAGTGAGGGGCAGTGAGTGAGTGTGAGAGACAATGTGCGCAGTCCAAGAAAATGAAAGGTCGACTGATTGTGACCGTCGGGGTCGGTCACCATTTAAATTAATGGAATTGCTCACTGATCAAGAGCATCCATACATTCATTTCTTCTTCAACATTTGGTTAAGTTTTTTCTTGTCGTACAATTGCCAAAATCGCCGAAAAGGGCACGGCACTGCCCAAAAGTCAAAACAATGCCTTTCTTCATTCATTCACTCATTCATTCAAGACGGCCACCTTCAGGAATGGCATTCACCTTTCATGGCACTTTCGTTCTCCGTTTTCATTGCTCGCCCTTTCATTTCATCGTTCAGTGCCGCCGCCAAAGCAATGGGCCGATTCCCTCGAGGGGCAAATAAATTAATTTGCACTTGCGCAACCCATCACATAACAATTGGCTGGAGAATGCGCCTCTTTTGAGCCCATTCTGTTACTCCGACCGAGAGGGAATGGCATGGCATGGCATGGCATGGCATGGCATGGCATGGAATGGCATGGAATGGCATGGAATGGCATGGAATGGCATGGAATGGCATGGAATGGCATGGAATGGCATGGAATGGCATGGAATGGCATGGAATGGC
>JAKKIK010000512.1:0-29310 GCA_024500135.1 Heterodera carotae | reverse complement strand
CCGCCCATCTCTTCTCCAAGACGCGTTTTATCGCTGCCCAATTCGAGGCCTATTTCCATGATGGCCTTTGGCTTAAAAATGCTCGGCATGCTAATGAGTAAATTTGAGCTTGGTTAGAATTTTCCGCCTTCCCGTTCAACCCCTAAAGAATGGCTTCTTCTTTGGCTTCGTCCGTCCGTTCGATGGATTCAAAATTTGTCCGTTTGGCATGGACCCCTCAGGCAAATGAAGTGTTCGTTGTGATGCGCAAATCGGTGGCTGATGGCATTCGTTCAATCGGCTGCATTTCTCCTTTTTACGAGGTGTTCAATCCATCCGATAGAACTAAAAACATTCCCATCGACCAATTGCACTCCACAAAGCCAATGCCACTTTTGCATTAGCACCAAACATTTATTTTGGCTGACCACTTTCACATTACAATCGAAAATATTCAGTGGACAAACGGAGAGAAGGATGTGCGCGATTTACTCGGCACAGAAGACCATTTGTACCGTTTGGTCACAACATTTGCAACAAAGGCCGAGGAGATTGATGAATTCGGCACATTGCTCAAGCAACATTGCTTGAAGGCTCAGGCAAAATCTGCTGATCTTTGATTAATTTTTTCCTTTTAAATATATGATGTAATTTTCCGAAATATGGCCATAAAACATTGATTTTCATATAAATTTGATGGTTTTTAATGATGGTTTTTTTAATAACGCCCTTAATGATGTTTTTTATAACGACATAGCACCGTGTCACTGCCCCTATTCACTAAATCTGAAAATGAAAATACAATTTTTTAAATTTGGTTGCCTGCTGGGCAACAATTTGAATTTCATATTTCTGAAAGACTCAAATTTAAATTTAGTACGAAAAGGTTCAAAAAAGGATGATAAAATTGCTTTTTGTAATGTGTAATCATTGATGAATAAAAATTATTGGATACAAATAAATGGTTTAATATAAATGTAATTTATTTTAAATAACTATTTCCTTTTTTGCAAAACAATTGAAAAAATGGCCAATGCTTTTCCCATTAATGTTACAACAAATTCAATCGAAAAGGCTGTATCGAAGAAAATTAAGCACCAATGGCGAAGTAAATTGGGACAAGTGCCGACAATGAACATGTGAAGGACGACGAAATGGCACTAAAAGTTGGGCATGATCCGAATGATACCATAAATGTTGGGTCATTAGTTATGGACATTAATTGTTGTCTTGATCAAACAGCCGCAGAATTGGATCTGGGTCATTTTGTTCCCGGGCCGTTTTGTACCCAAATCCATTTTGCTCAAAACTTTTTTTCTAGTTTTTTCCCATTCAACCAAAACGATTTGTCCCCAGCAAAAGAAAAAAAAATGCCTAATTTCCCTCCCCCAAAAATTTTTCTGGATACGGGCTTGTCCAAAGGTGTTTGCCAAGGTCTCCATAGGCGAACTGCTTCCCAAAGTAGGTCCTTGTTCTGAAACTGCTTTTTCGGGTTCAGATCAGGGCTGTATGGAGGCAAACCGCACAGAAGCAGTCGTCTTATTTTTGGTCAATACTTTTGCGCATGACTGATTGAAAGGATCGGAGGCACTATAGGTTACATTATGGATCAGGTCCGTAACGAGCCAACGATTTTTTTTGGGGGGGGGGGGCTATGTACGAAAAAAATGTCTTCTAGTCCATGATTGGGACTTGCACTTTGATTTTTATTGTTATAATATTGAACCAGAGGGTCAGAGGTCGTTTTGGCCCCCACGCTTCGGCCTCACTGTCAGCGGAAGATTTTAGACCATAACTTTTTGTTAGTCGACTAATTTCTGGAACTTTGTCTCATTTGTAGGGCTGCCAAATAATTTTCGCGCGGTTGACCTTCAAACCTGTTTTTGAACCGGTTTAAAATCGTGGAAAATGGCTAAGAAATGACCAAAAATCAACACTTACTAACTGAGTCCCAGTGAAAAATGGCTTCATACACATTAAGACGGTCGTCATCGAACTTGTGGAAACTTCTCGCCGCCCTTTGGACCTTCACCGGCAGCAGCAGCAGCAGAAAGAAATGGCCCCGCCTCGGACATGGCACAATGTACGTTTTGTAATGGCAAAGTGATCAGTCAGGGCTTAATGTGGTGGTTCCGAATTCCACAATTATTGGTGTGTATTCACTGATCACACATTCTGTGCTGATGCTCAAAACTTTGGACTCATTCCGATATTGGGATGGGATTTCAGGGGATCTTCAATATCAAAACTGCCAGATTACAAAGTAAGTTTGAACCCATTTAAGGCTTCTTCAATATGACCGTGCCAACATAGCAGTGCCCTCCAAATACCATTTGTGCCCAGACGACCAAAGGAACAGATTTTGTTCGTCCATTTCCGTTTCGGATTTACGAGGCCCGGTACATTTTTATGCACATCAGAGGCATTGGCTATAATTAGAAATGAGAACGAATTTGTAGTCTTAAAAATCAAAATAGGCATACTTACGTTTAAATATTAAAATGAAAAATGATGGCCCTAAAAATTAGTTAATGCTTTTGTAATATTTACACTAATTCACTTTTTGAAGATAAATCGGCTAAACAAACTGAAATTTTTTTGCTTTTAATGCTCTAATTTTTCCACACAATCCAGTCACTTTACTCTTTATAAGTGCAATTTATGGGCAATATTTTGCTTTCAAATTACGCCAAAGGGATTATTATTCCTCGCGCGGCTGTCGCCTCCCCCCGTTTTGTCAACTCCACGTTTTGTCAACTCATCAAAAACAAAACATAACTTTTTTATTTATCAACCGAAATCAATAAATTTGGTATCATTAGAAAGCTCTATTGATTTAGAGGCTATGAATAAGCGAAAGTTAAGCGATTAAGCAACTTACAAAAAAGTTACACCTTAAAACTCAAAAATTTTGATTTTTTTGTCAACTTTACACATATCTTTTCTGCACATGCTTTAATCCCTTAGCTTCTGCTTATTCATAACCTCTAAACACACAGAGCTTTTTAATGGTACTAAATTTGTAAATTTTGGTTGACAAATAAAATGTTATGGTTTGTTTTTGATTAGTTGACAAAAATTGCAGTTGACAAAACGTGGGTTTTTGACTGAGTTGACAAAACGTGGAGTTGACAAAACGTTGGCGCGCCGCGGCTGTCAGTCGATCCGAATGCCGAATATAATTTATATTTCTTTGTTTTCAATATCAAATTCATTAGGCATAAACTAAATAAAGCTCCTAATAAGTTGAAGTTAGCTTCGAGCAAGTGCTATTTGATTGGACAAAGCACAATCAACAAAAAGCTTTTATTTAAGTATAATTGCCAAATATTTTTGAGGAGAGTATCTCTTATATGCTTAAACAATATCTAAGCTAGATTAAAGGTTAGGTTCTTGCCAAAAGTCACAGTCATTTTAAGGCATTCGTATGAGAATTGGTAGCGATTGTCCATTTAAATTTAGTCTTTATTGTTGCTTTTGGCAAAATGTCATTTCTTAAAAAAAGACGCCGTTTCATTTTGGCTTTCGTTTTTTTTTGTGCATAACGCAGGAATGAGAATGGTTACTTACATTTGTTTGTTGAGCCATCTTCTCCTTTACATTGTTGATTTTAGAGTGTCAACTCTCATTTGTCAGGAAAAATGCGATAGATTCCCATTCTTTTACGGTTTTCAATGCCTTAGAATAAAAAAAGAATTTTTGCGCTTTTTTAATTTATTTTGACATTTCAACATTTCCCAGACTGTTGTTACAAAATAAGGCGTGGTATTAGTGCAGTTGGTACGCCACAGTGTTTCCGAGGGCGCTTGGTCGAAATGGAGATCGGATTCATGATCAGCACCCTCGAAAATATATTAAACAAAATTTAGTTAAAATAATTTTAAATATAACAAATTGTATATTATTTTCGTAGTTTCAGTTAACGACGGAAGTGATGATTGAAATGTTCCCGCAAATCCCATTTTTGTTCCTTCAAAAATGGATAGACAAACACATCGCCATTCAGATGAACTTTGGCATTTTCTACAGTGTTTGGCTGTTAATATTGCAACACGCCGCACTGTCCGACAGCAAAATGTAAGAGAAAATGGCGGGGGAGGGGGGAGTCAATTGGAAGGGACGGTTGGCTGATTTAGAATTAATAATTAAAAGTTTTAAATGGTTGGTTCAACCTTTCAGATTTCACCGAATTTTCCGCCAGCACCCGCGGGCGGCCAATGCCTTAATGAGCTCTTTGCTTGTGAACAAATACTTTTTCGAGCGACACGACAATGAGCCGTACATTCGGGACGGCACTTCGGAGGAACGTCGAACGGCACAAATTCGGCACAATTGTCTGGAACAGTTGAAGCGTTTCTTCCCGGAATATGTTGACCGAATGTTTGCACTTGGTAACAGTACATAAATATATAATCATTTAATTTATAATAAAGTTTTAAATTAACTTTCTTTAAGGGTTAAACGACGCCGTTGAGGAGGAGGCCAAAACGGTGTTGGATAATGTAAAGACGGAATTTGCTGCTGTGTTGGACCAAACGGAATGGTTGAAGAACGATACGGATAAAGCGAAGGCAAAAGAGAAGTTGACCAAGATGAGCAATTTCATTGGAAAAGCACCAGCTATTGGAAATCCCAAATACTCCGAGGATTTGGATTTGGCACGAATTGACGAAAGATATGCACCGTTCTATCAGTTTGATGTAGGTTTTGGACCTTTTAATAAAAAAAGTTTAAAAATTATTGAGGTTAAAAGTAATCAAATTGGTTTTATTCATTTGATGGCTGCCAATATCCCTTTTTTCATAAAAACCTCAAACAAACACAGGAATCAATGCCTTACGTGGAAATTGTGCGTTCTCTGATGCGACAGGGGCGCATCGTCGACTTGGCTAATCCGGCTCAATTTTATGGGTTGGCCGTCCACGAAGTAAACGGCTACAACATTTACCACTGGAACTCCATGCAGGTCACTGGGGGAATGCTGCGCTCGCCGTTCATCGGACTAAATCAATTGTTGGCACAAACTTTTGGTGCTGAATTAACAGATTTGTTTTGTTGAATTGTTTTCTTTTTAAATTTAAAATGACTGCTAAATCGCCTCAGGTGCTCTCGGATTTATTGTTGGCCATGAGCTTGGCCACAGTTTTGATGCGTATGGCTGTGAATATAATGCGAACGGAGTCAAAGATGAAAAGTGGTGGAGCCAACCGTCAAAGGACACTTTTGCGAAACGAAAGAAGTGCTTTATTGACCAATACTCGGCATACCAAGTGAAAAATTCAGCAATTCGGCACATTGCTCAAGCAACATTGCTTGAAGGCTCAGGCAAAATCTGCTGATCTTTGATTAATTTTTTCCTTTTAAATATATGATGTAATTTTCCGAAATATGACCATAAAACAAACACATTTTTTATTGCACACCAATTTTTTAAAAACCGAAGTAGGTATAATGGAATACGACTAAAGCTGGAAATTGCTCTGGGAATAAGGGAGAAACAAAAGCTTGACATCTCGAGAAGTAAGGTGAAAAGAAGCGATGACAATTCTTGAGGCGTAAAAAATGGCTTTATTTCCCTGACATTAGAAATATGCACAATATTTAATTCGATTTTTTGGCATCCGTTTTTTATGCATCCCTTGGAGGTCGAATAATATATGAGATAGATTTATGGTAATAAATACGATACGACGAACGAAGCAATAATAATACTAACTTAACAATGACCCGTCCTAACAAATATTGCAACATCTTACGGCGGCATACACTATAAATAGTAAATTAACACAACGATCGAAGCACATCCTTCTATGCATTTGCCTCTCAGCGGTCGTTGCGTTCGAAAATGCGTCCGGAACGTGGGTACAGATAAACACGAGTGTTGGCGATGCCATTTTGCTCCTTCAAAAGCGAAGTCAAAGTTGAAATGGAGTGGGTAAACTGTTAGCTAGGGGATGTTATATCGGTCCAGGTCCTCCCGATCCCAATACCGTCTTTGAAAAACCGTTCTACTAATTTGAATTAATTGGTAGGACTGACCCGACAGTACTGACGCAATGCGTAGCCGAGCGCCAGCTCCGGCGGCGTCAGGTCCCTGTGCGCAAATGCGGTAATGATGAGCGTGTCCAACGATTGAGGCCCATGGATGTCGCCTCCTCCATCGGCTAACTCCGAATGCAAAAAACTTGATTGGGGGTTAATTTCTTCTCCCTGTCCGCCGCCGTCACTCTGCTCCTCTACGACAGCGTCTCCATTCTCCTCGGACTGTCCGCCAATGTCCAGTCTCTTTTGACGCAGACAGACCTGTTGTTCCTCAAATTTGGAGACACACATTTTAAGAGAGAAAAAAAATGTGTATATAATAGAAAAAAAGAGAGGATTGAAATACGATATAAATAATGATGCTGTCACACCTTGAATATCTGACTGAACGCAATCGCAGCTTCACGGGCACGGAATTGAACACGAATAAGCGGTGGACGCGTTGAACGTTTCTGTTTTTCTTCTGAATAATTTTTTTTGCAAATTACAGTTCAGTTGTTGTTTCGGGGATTCAATTGCAAAAATAGTTAGGCGCTATCGCATAAAGTAGTTAAAAAAAAAATTAGATTTTGCGTTTTCAATTGCAAAATTGCCTTTTGTTTACCTCCGGCATTGTCTTGCGCTTTCTGCTTCTCTGTTGCCTGCTGCTGCTGTTGTCTCATTTTTCCTTCTTCCTTTAGCTTTTGATCCTCTCCATGTGCCGAGTCGCGAGTAACTCCGCCGCCGCCACGACGCGGCAAACGCTCAATGCGTTGCGGCAAATAGATGTTCGCTTGCGAAAAGGGCGGTGCTCCAGCGGTAGTAGCCGACTTGGTTAATGCGGTGTTCTTATACAATTCGAACTTCTGCTAAAAAAGATAACAGACTTTAAAAAACCGGAACAACTTGTTTCCCCCAACGGTTACAAGACCGAAGTTCGAACGGTCTGAATATCCAACCAAACCAAAAAGTATCGGTACTTTCCCATTATGAGACCACAAGCCAAAAGTCAAATGCTCGATTCCTACTTGTGTGAATTTCTCTGGCGTGAAGACTGCAAACATCGAGGAGCTGATTCATTTGACGAAATTTTATCAGCAATTGTTGCATTTATGCCTCCAAAGTAATGCGACCGCGCGCCTTGGGAATTTGCGCGCCCTTTTGTTGATTTTTTAAAATTTTTGCTTGTGGTCTCATAATGGGAAAGTACCAAAATATCAAACATTCAAAATCAAACGATTGACCACAGCAATTTTCCGATTAAAAAGATTTTTTAAAAACCCAACACCATCTATAAAAAGTGTTACTCGACCACCCTCCCTTCCTTATCAAATCCCACAAACGTACGGACTTTAATGTGAATGCAACGCTGACGATACGCTTCGGTGGACACAATGCTGTACACAACACCGGTGATCCGTTCGGTATCCTCCTCCGAACTGCCGGTATGCTGCGCAACATTCTGGATGATGACAAAACATCTGCGATGCCAGACAACGTTTTGCAAGTTATTGATTGTGATGTTGTAACATTATGTCAACAAAAATGTAAATAAACCCACTCCTTCTGTTTGTACATCGCCGAGTACTTTCGCAGCGATGCCACCAACACATGCAAATACTGACCCTCCGAAAATTGGTCCCAGGGCACAAGTTCGATACGTCCATTTGGGCATTCCTTTGTTGAGTTTTTTGAAAATTAACAAAAACGAAAAACGTGAACTGATGAAAATGGGCACCTTAAACATTTGGAATCCGTTGTGGTAAAAGCGCGGAGTACAACTAAAAAAACGTCCACGATTGTATTGTTGTTGATGTGCGGCCTAAAAAGAACATCTCTGAAAAGGGGCAAGGACAGCAGCACAACCAGTATCGTAAAAACGACATAAAAATAGAGTAAGAAATAAAACGTTTACTTTGTATTACATTTAAATGGCCTACAAAAGGTGGCTTTTCAAAATGTCAAAATGGGTTAAGGAAAAACGAAGAACCCATTAATTTTTTTAACGCGAATAATATAATTAGTTGACCACCCACCCGGACAGCACTGTTATTTTTCGAATCGCATATCTGCAGCAAATGGTTGCGCAACACTCGCTCCGGCCTCGTCAAATCCGAATGACAAAACGGTGCGCGAACCTGACGCCGATCGAAAACACGGCAAACAGACCTTAAGAGAGAATAAATTTAGTAATAAACTATTTCTTTAAGTTCAATGTCCGTTATTTTTGAATGCTGTCAACAACTGACAAAATTTTATGGCTATTCACTGAAAACGCGGGCTTTTCGAGAACGGATCACTAATTTTTGACCACTCTCACCGATTGAATAATTGCATAAAGTACAGGGCGGGCTCGTGGCTGCTGAAATGGACGCGGATCAGCACAAAGTCGGTCCATTGTTGCTGTTGTTGGCCACCAAAGTTCAGAACGCTGCCGCCAACGAACGTACCCGAATTGGACGGAACAACGACAGAGGGATTGGACTGCGACTGAATGGAAAGTTCGTTTTAACCGGAGACGACGGGGGAATTTGATAATTTATTCAGGGTTGGAAAATTTGATTCAACGATGAATTTTAGTAGACTAATTTAAAATAAATGAATTTTAGTATTGTAGATTAATTTAAAATAAAGTGAGTTAGAAGAGAAAAGGCGAGGTGCCGGATTGTGGTCCCAAGAGTCGGATGCTATGGAGTAATTTATTTTGCGCCATATTTAAAAAGATATTGTCAAAGAGAAGTTGGGTTTTTACCCGCCGAACCTGTTGTGCGTTGGTGCCACTGTTGTAGTTGAGCAGAATGGGCCTAATTTCGTCGGGCGATTGTGCCGTCCCAAAGTGCGTGTTCGAGGCCAAAGTAGCGTAGATTAAATTGTATACCAAGTGCATGTAAGTGGCACTTCGGTACTGACAAGAGCAAAAAATAAATACCTGTTGAAAATCTTTTCTTTTCTTCCTCACCGGATAGCAGCGCACAATGACGGCGCCCCTAAAAATGTATATGTTGCACTCGATTTAAATCGGGTACCCGGTTTCAACCAAATCGTAACGAGTACCCAATTTTCAACGAATAAATGTTAACCCGAACATGTTCAAAAGATTAACAAAATTTATCGAGAATCTTGATTTTTGAACATAAAAACATAAAATTTACAGAATGTTGAAAATAATCGAGTGATTTTGAAAATCAATCGAGTGCAACATATGGAAACATCGGGTGACCTCGACGTATTGCGAACCCTGTCTCTTTGAACGAGATTTAGGGGCTTGAACACTGTTGTCATTGAGAAGGGAAAGGGGCGGGAAGTCGGCAGAATTCATACCAAAAAAGTCCAGGGGAACAACCGCTCCTACTAGTAATCCTTTATGAGTCCAGCAAAAAGGCAACTAATAAATGTGCAACCACTTAGACTGGATTTGACAAAATTTTCCGAACCGGTTGTCCAAAACGGCATCCGAATTACGCTGGACGATCCTGACCACCTGTTGAAGCTGTCCAATTTTGGTTTCCCATGGTGGAATGAACAGCACCTTTGTGGATTTCACAATTAAAAAAATAAGGTGTCCGGACTTTTCGACAGCGAACTTTTTCGGCAGTGAAGGCCTATTCGAAAGCAAAGAACTTTTCGACAGTCGTTTTTGTAAAACTCAAAAAATCTGATAAAATACACATTATGTCGAAAAATCCTCTGTCGAAGACCTAGCGCCAAAAAAATACACTTGCGTGATGTTTTTTGCAAAAATTTTCTAATGTGAACAATAATGCCAGTCAACAAACCTCGCGGTCCACAACACGCCTCTTCTGCTGCTGACGAAAATGTTGTTCAACGGCAGCCACTACCGAAGGAGTGACTGAGGTGGCCGAATTGACACCAATCGGCGTCATCGTTTCGTCCTTTTGAGGTGTCAGTTCGTTATTATCAGTCATTCGTTTATTCCACATCCAATAAAACCTAAATGGAAATAAACTGTAGTGAAGTTGTCTACACCAGTTCAAATAAATCATTGGGTAAGCGAGTACGGAAATATGACCTGTTACTTTGGTTCTTTCTTTGAATTAAGTGAAGATTTTTGGTACCTTCCTGTTATGGGGACATGTGTATTATGATTAGGTTAAGATGTTAAAATCGATGGTCGAATTCCTTTTTTTTTAATTTGACTTTGGATTAAATATTGTAATTCCGTGTTCGAAATTAGTCAATATGAACGGACCGAATCCCCGGTCAAAAGGAAACCCGGCTTAAAAACATAAAAATTCTTCTGGCGTAATGTTGCAAAGATAGATAGATCACAGAATTTTGAAACCAAAAATACACATGAATGTTTTTGCCATTTCCCAGGGTTCCCAGCGTCTAAATGTAAGCCAAAATTGTTTAGCTTAATTAACTTTTTTATAAACGGAATTCTTAAAATATAATAAATGTTTTTTTATATTTACAAAAGCGATAGATTCAACTTTTAATGATAACACGAATTTTATGACATTCTTGAAAAAGCGGTGTATTCATTATTGAATTTGATTTATATGAAGAGCCTTGTTCTGTATTATGTACATTATTGTTTGCTGAATATGAGAGGATGGATGAAAAGATAGACACAAGTTTATTATCCAGAATTGTAAGCGGCATGAATTACATGACTTGGGGCTGTATAAAATAAAATACAAAACTTCATTCGAATGCTTATTTGTTTTCGTTTTACAAGCACAGGTACACTTTCCTTTGAATCCTCTAATTATAATGGAGAAAATAAATTGTTGTGGTTTATTTATATACAATGCAAAAAATGAGTGGTGACAAAATCTGTGCATGAACACACCAAAGGCATGCCCACGGTTGCGGTTTAGGAGCAGAAGATGGTACGTTTTTTCATAGCGTTTGCATACGATTCGCCAATATTTTAAAACACGTTATCCCCGTGGGTATGGCTCCTGTTAATCAGTCCCAATATTAGGTTTTGCATGCCAAAAATTACAGAGCCAAATGACAAAATATGGGTGAAGAAATATTATTTCAAGCGAGTGGTGGATATTCGTCCATATCGTTCAGGTCAGCTGGTGGTGCTACAACGTTCAGATGATCAGACACAGCAGAGGCAAGGTCGGGGTAGATCAATTCCGACTCACCTCCGTCATCGAATGGCGCAATCAGCATGTCCTCCATGTCGAACGGATTTGCATTTGCTTAATATTGAGAAACTCAGTACGTCATAGATCGATATAATTGTTAGACGATGACTGACCTTTGCCCATCTCTTTCACTGGTGTGCTCGACTTTGACGGCGGAGTATTACGCTTCGGTGGATTTGGTGGCAATGGAGGGACTGAGTGTTGCTTGGTCGTGCCGACGGCGGCAGCAGCAGCAGCAGGTGTCACGGCCGAAGCAGACGACAACGACGAGGAGGAACCACCACCACTACTCGCCCGTATGGACGGTCGTGTGGGCGCTTGGCCTGTGGATTTTGATTGCTCCGATTCCTTGGAGGAAAATAAAATTTCAACTAAATTCAGAGTATGGTAAAGGCCTCTCTCCCATTGCCATCCTTTAAAAAAAAAACTTGGATTTCGGACCCCTATAATCCCTGGATTTTGTCAACATTACGACTACCGATGATCGATTGTGACGCTGTCCCGATCGAATTGATACCGCCGTTCCCTCAGTATTGCCAACTTCCTCTCCTCCCCCGCCTTCCGAGTGTTGGTCTCCAGCACGCGGCGGACCGATCCTGAACTGACGCATAAAATTGCACTCGGCGCTTGTTTCGGTGGGCATCGAATAGCAGAACAGGTAACCCTCCTGGCTAGCAACCATGAGGTAGTCAATTCCCTGATAAAACACAAAAATTGTTTGAATCCAAAATCGATTGGATACAAAAGCGGCCAAGATGGTTGGACAAAGAAGGAAAGTATGGCATGACACTAGAGACCGGGACCAGAATCTTGCCAGATTTGCGGAATTCTGCTTCACAGTTTTCGTGAAAATACCGAGACCGAAGAAATACTGTCAAAATACATTGATTAGTTTCAGAAATCCTGTTATTAGTTTCAGAAATCCTGTTACTGGTCAATTCGCGAAATCTCGGCCCGGGTCATGATTGCTTATACCTGAATTCGAGGTATTGCCACCACAGTTCGTGTGCCAAGAATCGGCAGACGTGCTGTTGCAGTGGACTTTTCGCGAAGCATCAGCTCATTGACATGCTGAGGCAGGTAGGCGCTGGCCTGTTGAGACAAATAGCTGACCCAACCGCTCAGCCCCTCTTGAGATGCGTCTTCCGGTCTATGCAAATGTTTAAAAAATTAATGGAATTATTGGCATAATCATTTGTACATTAACAGAGGTACTGCTGGAATGGCTAAAAGCTGACAATCAGCGTGAAAGGGATGAATGGGTGATTGATCGGGAGGCAAGGAGAATCGGAAGGCAACTTTTTACACTTTTTTAATTTTGACTCTATCCTCACTTTTGGCTCTGATGGTGGTGGTGATGGTACGCCTGTTGCTGTTCTAACGGCGTAAGAAGCGCGAATAAATGGACCTAAAACAACAAGGACATAATGGAAAACATGAAGCATTCCCCTAATTGTTTTGATATATCGCAAGCTCTACATGTTTAGAAACTATTATTAAGCAGAAGCTAAGCGATTAAGCATATCACCAAAATTAAGATTTTTGTGGATTTAAAATTTTTACAAATCATAAAGACGCGAATGAATCCGTCGCCCGCAATTTTTCTTCTTCTTCTTATTTCTGCGCACGCCCCACCCTCACGTGTCTTTCACTGACCGTTTCCGTGTTGGAGGACAGGCAAAGGTAGCGCGAGTCACGCGAGAACGCCAATGAGTTGATTTGCGCATATCGCGTTACGCCTCGCGTAAACTCGTACAGACGTTCGCCGTCAGGGATAGAAAAAACGCGGATGACAGTGCCCTGAAAATCGCATATGCAAATTTTGAATATTAGCCGTGAAGTTTAGATGTTAACTACGCTGATCGGTTTTAGAAATATTCTCAAAATTACAATTCATGAGCATTGGAAAATATCGTTTTACTGACTAACAAAAGACGAGGGGGGGGGGGGGCGGGGGGAGGGTTGAACCTTCTCCGATGCTGTTGCCATTTTATTGCCCTCAGGATTAAAGCGAATTGCCGCAAGCACTCCGTCGTGTGCAGTGATTTGGCACAACGTTTTCAAATTTTCTGCATCGAATATATGTCTGAAAAGTAATTGTGCTATTTACTCAGTTTCAAAAAATTATTTTCATTTTTTATCTTCATTTAAATTAAGTCTCCAGTTCCTCTGTTACAATTATTATTGTATGTGTTATAGTAAGTGTTTCCACCCGTCTGGGAACTTTTTTGCATAAAATAAATAAATACGTGGATATTAGTGGGATTTATTTCGTTATTCAGAAATCAAAAGGTATCGTAGTGGGATTTATTTCGTTATTCAGAAATCAAAAGGTATGTCGATATATTTTATCAGCTATGTGAATATTTTTCGACTTTCTCAAATGTAATTGCTTACACATGTCCGGTGCTGGACGAGCATGGAAACGCGAGAAAACAGTTGGTGTCATCGTTGGACAGATCGACAATGCCATTAGGATTTGGCGGAGTGTCCTTCAGCATGTGCATAATCTGTGATATGATTTTGACTCATTTTTTTGGCTGCGAGGTTCACCACAAATGGGTGAAAAGCTCCGACTAGAGAGGAAGGGCACCAGCCAACCAACAACACACCTTCATATCCCTGATGTTGTGAATATGAATGGTGTCCTCCAGACAGACAACCACTCTCTGCAATTAGTAGTAAATGTAATTATTTTTAAATTAGGCACATGCATTTAATGACAATAATAAATAATAGTAGCTGAATGTGTATGTAAGAAAAAAAGCAAACTTTCACTCAAATTTCCCTCCCCTTAAGGGAGAAGAATTTTATTTCGGGGAAGGGGGGTGTTCCCCATTGCCCACCACCCCGGTTACGTAATACGTATATGGGTTTCGCATAGCGAGCCCAAGATAACGAGTACCTTGCGGTTCATACGGACAGCAATAATCGAACTGGCATAAGTGTGGGAACAGATCTCATTCTCATCCTTCGAATGGAAGACCTAAAAAACACATTTTTCTTAAATCACTATTTAAACTGGACCCAGTTTTTCAAACATTTTTTTTTCGCTTTATATAGGCTTTTCAGCGCGCCCGAATTGGATTAGAACCGAAAAAAAAATTAAATCTTCAAAATAAAAACCTGCAGTTTCCGCGTGCTCTTCATCGACACTACACAGGTTAACGAACTGCTGTACAGCTTTTCAACAACACAGGCGCGCTCAGGCACTTAAACAAGAAAACAAAAAAGACTTAACTTGTGAAAAAGTTAAACACCTCGCGAGTCCGAAATCTTTTCAAGACGGTCCAACGAGCGTAAATTGTAGAAGCTGTACCCGTCGTCGTGCCCGACTGCCAGAATAGTGCAATCCTGGTTGAAGGAGACGTAATATATTTTCTTGGGCGAAGGCTGCTGCAGCGGCTGTGGCAGGTCCATGTTGCTCTCTGAATACAATGTCCGATTATTCTCACACATGTCATCGATCTATTGAATTTTAAAAGAGCTTGGTTGGACATTTTTAAAAGGAATGAGAAATTGAAGACTACCGGTCGGTGTTAGAAGGTAATTGTGCACCAAATAATCTGCTCGTTGAACCCCGGATTCGGCAATATTCCAAAGTGCACTTGTGATAGCCTGATTAGCTAAGAATTCAGACGCACCGGAAAACATAGGAACATATCTGATAAGAACATATGATGGATACCTTCATTCTTATTTGTTAGCTCAAATAAGGTTTAAATTTTTAAGCAAAGCCGGCAAACAAAAGCCAACCATTTTTTAACAAAAAATTTGAGGAAACTTTCCGTTAAAAAAAAATTTCGGTGGAATTTTTTATTTATCTTTTCGAAAAAATGTATAGACATTATGCCTTAAACATAATGCCAATTAATTTTCTTTGTTCTGCTTTATGCTTACAGTTTTATCTCGACCGCCAATTACCCAAGAATTAATCCTGTGTATTTCCGAGTTCCGCAGTACCTGATTACTGATTAGTTTAAATAATTTATGCTTAAAATTTTTAGCTTTGTTTGCAGATGTACAGCAAATACGGCGATTTTCACACAATTGACTGGCCACGGGATTTGGCACGCGACCGGTTAAGGCACAAATATATCAAAGGTGTCGAAGAGGCGGCTCTAATTTGGGGTCCATCTTAATTTTCCTATTTTTGAAGGTTATCGCGACGACTTTCCTTTCGGCTCCGTGTCATCCGTTTGGGACGCGGCCAGCGGATGGATTTGTGTGCTGTTGGTCGGTCTGGCTGCTGGCGCTATTGCCGGTGTCATTGACATCGGTGCGCGATGGATGAGCGATTTGAAGGACGGCATTTGTGCCGACCGTTTCTGGCTGGACCGGGAGCACTGCTGCTGGTCTGCCAATGACAGCGCATATAAAGGTGTTTTAATTATTTTATTCGAACTTTAGTAATTTTCATTTAAAATTATATCTTCAGACAACGACTGCAGTAGTTGGACAACATGGCCTGAGATGTTTCATTACTACGAAAGAGATTGGCTCTACCGCTCATTGGACTTCTTTTTCTTCGTTTTGTGGGGAGGTGAGGGGACCCTGTTTTTTTTTAATTTCTTTGATGGGTTCGGTGCCGATAGTCGCCGCCGGGAAATAACAAAACAGAAAGTATCTATTTGTCTTGGTGAATGCTGTTCTTTTCCCGGTAGTTGCCATGGCCGGTCTGGCTGTTTCACTTGTACGCACCTTTGCGCCGTACGCGTGCGGATCGGGAATTCCCGAGATCAAGTGCATTCTGTCCGGCTTTGTCATTCGCGGCTACCTCGGCAAATGGACTTTCGTCATCAAATCTGTGGGCCTTATCTTGGCATCTGCTTCCGGTAATTCTCACGATCAATGATATTTTATTGTTCTAAATCGTCATCCTTTTTGTGGTGATTATGCCATAAATTACATTTTTCTCCAACTTATAGGACTTAGCCTCGGCAAGGAGGGTCCCATGGTGCATTTGGCCTGCTGCATCGGCAACATTTTCTCATACCTCTTCCCCAAATATGGATTCAACGAGGCAAAAAAACGTGAAATTTTAAGCGCCTCCGCCGCTGCCGGCGTTTCCGTTGCATTTGGGGCACCAATTGGCGGAGTGATGTTCAGGTTGGCCGCGAAACAAAAAGATAAGCAAATTTTACAAAATGCCTGAATCTCAATAAGCGGATCAAGATTCTTAATGAATTACTATAATCTTTGATTCTATTCAATCCGCTGATTTGGTTGCTTAGAAATTGGAGGAGGCGAGTTACTATTTTTAAATTTAGTTTGGAGGAGGCGAGTTATTATTTCCCATTGAAAACGATGTGGCGCTCATTTTTCTGTGCTTTGGTTGCCGGTGTCATTCTTCGTTTTGTCAACCCATTTGGCAGTGATCAGGTAATCAAGCGATCGCGATCGATATTTTATTTGAATTAAAAGTGAATTTTTTTGAATACGATTTTCTTTTCACACAGACTTCGCTGTTCCACGTGGACTATTCAATGCGCTGGACATTCATGGAACTGATCCCTTTCGCAATTCTGGGCATTTTTGGCGGCATTCTTGGCAGTCTGTTTATTTGGTCGGGTTCGGTACACCTTTTGTTAAAGTGTTTGTGTTTGGCTTTATAGGGCCAACATCAAATGGTGCGCTTACCGAAAAAACAGTCAATGGTTGGGCGCCAATCCGATCAACGAAGTGCTCGTTGTCAGTGCACTCACCGGTGCTATTTCCTTCTTCAACCCGTACACCAGAAAAAGTGCCAGCTCACTGATTAAACAGGTGGGTGGGTGGCCTTAGCCGGAGGGTGTAGGCAGAAAATCGTTTTTGTGGCAAAAAAGGCGCGAAATTCTCGGCAGCCATCCTTTTTTTTGCTACAGCTGTTCGACCGATGTGGCCCCGAAGATTACACCTTGGATTTGTGCGACTACAACCGGAACCTGACGTATGGCGTTGTTGTGGACAAAGTGGACGACAATTACCATACCGGTGACATCGGCAGCGGGTTGCATGTACGTCGAAAAAGGGAGGGGCAGGCATCTTTTTCTTTTATTAGTTGTCATCTTTCCTATTTTAATTATTTTTTTAAATTTCAAAACCCGCTCCTTCTCTTTTCAAAATTTATTTTTTTTTCTGTAGACAGCCTTTCTTCAACTGATCATGGCACTGGTTGCCAAGCTGTTGTTCACCATCATCACTTTTGGCGTCAAAGTGCCGTCCGGTCTCTTTGTTCCCAGTCTGGCCATGGTATCTTTTAAAAGCTACATTTTCAATTTAGTACATAAAATTCTCACTTTGCAGGGTGCCATTGCGGGGCGTCTGCTCGGCATTAAAGTGGAGGGACTGACTTACGCGTTGCAGCAGTCATATCCCAACAGTGAGCTGTGGACATGCCAGATTGGCCGTGATTGTGCCATGCCCGGACTGTACGCAATGGTCGGAGCCGCCGCTGTGCTCGGCGGTGTTACACGGTGAGTGTGCATGCATCCCAAAAACCAAATTATAATGCAAATATAAACTTGATGGTCAGATTAACAATTTTTCCATGCGTTTCTGTTATAAATTCAGGATGACAGTTTCGCTGGTGGTGATCATGTTTGAGCTGACCGGAAGTCTCGAGTGAGTTCACGCAACAGTGGCTAAAAATAATTTTGAATGCAATTGGCAGGGGGTGCCTTCCCCTATCCGTGCCGAAATTTTCTAGCTTTAATTATTTGTGTTTTATTTAAATTACCAAATAAAATTGTTTCAAGGTTCATTGTGCCAACAATGGCGGCTGTCATGTTTGCCAAATGGGTCGGAGACGCCATCTACAGAATGGTTAGTTGGATGAATCAACAACATAAATGTGTTTGGTTTATTTTATTAAACGTTCATGTCGGGACGGTGAATATGCAATTATAGGTATTATATCTTTGTAGTACAGCTCTAGACATAAGTTTCCCGAGACCGGGGATACCCCGACATTGAAAATCTAAACCAGAGAAAAGTCTCGACTCGAGATCGTGACTTTCGAGCACTATATTCGATATAAAGCCATGGAAAAGTGCCCCGTTGAATTTGTTTCAGGGCATTTACGACGCGCACATTGAGCTGAACGGCTACCCGTTCCTGGACAACAAAGGCGAGTATCCCTATTCGACCGTTGCTGGCCAAGTGATGCGTCCAAGTGCAGAAATGCGACTTATTGAGCAGCACAAAATGACTGTTGGCAACTTGGAGACGCTGCTCAGAGACACAAATTGCAACGGCTTTCCCGTGGTGAACGACCAAAGTGAAATGCTCGTTGTTGGATTTTGCACAAGGTATTTCTTTTTCGAGAAAAAAAATATTAATTTTTTCCTGGTCAATTCAGGGTTAATCCTGTTAATTCTAAACTGATAGTAAAATTTGGGGTTGACGCGACCGGTTTTAAACCGGGGGTTACGGTTTTCGGTGTTTTTTAATAAAAAACCATCGTCAGGGTGTATTTTCAAACCGCAACTGGTAAACCGGTTTTATTTGTCCGTTTTTTGACCCCGGGTTTTCCGGTTATATTAAATCGACCGCCGCCAACCCCATTAAAATTTATGAAAGCCGACTTCAGAACAGAAATTATGGTTAAGCTGAATTGAATCATATGTCATGCGAATGTCTGTTTTGATGGCGCATAATACCTACTTACCACATCAGAATGGATCTGAACGCGGTGTTGCGGAACAGTCGCAAAATGCAGCCCAATGTGACCACCAATTCGACGGTGCACTTCTCCACAGAGGCGGGCGTCGTCAGCCAATCGTTTCCCGCTACACAATTTTTGCTTTCCGACGACGGCATCCTCGCCAACGGTGCCGGTGGTGGTAGTCCTATGATGCAGCCACACGCATCGTCCACTGCCTCTTTTGGTGGTGAGGTGCCGTCGACATATGCCGGCGTGCCGGCACCCCTCCAACTTGGCCACATTATGGATGTGGTGAGTTCGGGTTGGCCAGGGGATACAGTCAGTTATTTTTAGTTTGACGTATTTACAAAAAAAATCATAAAACATCCTTTATTGCGTTAATTAAAATTAGGCTCCAATGACAGTGGGCGATCAAACACCGATGGAGACGGTGATCGACATGTTCAGGAAGTTGGGACTTCGTACAACAATGGTCACTTCCAACGGGCGACTACTTGGCATAATAACAAAGAAAGACATTTTGACATTTATGCGTGAGGGTGAACATTGACGACGAACATTTTATGATATAATTGATCTTAATTGTGATTCGCATATTTTGTATATTTCTATCAGAATATGTTTTCAATTCTCATATCACATTGCTTACCTAAGTCTGACTGAAAAAGTATCGTTTATTCTCTTGTTATTTCACGGCTGACATAACCTAAAATTCCGGTAGATGACTGTTGGTTTGGGTCCCTAAAGGAGAGAATGTATTCTATTCTTACAGTTAGGTGAAAAACCCCCTCGGGAGTGATTCTATGTTAGAAGGTGGGTTTAATTGGAGTGGGTGGGGTGGTTTTCTGTGTTTTTCAATACCCCCTCAAGGGTCGGGGTTCTATTATAGGGTAGGGTTCATATAGAAGATGCAATTCTATCATATGGTAAATATAATATTCCTTCAAAAAATCATTCTATGACAATTAAATAAATCACAACCAAGTTCACTGCTTTGCTTCTCATCAATTGTTAGCCGAATTTGCTTGCCCATGTTGTGTTGTCGTCGTCGTTGATGTTTTCGTTGTTAATGTGCACTTTTCAGGCGCGTCAAAATTAGTATTCTCAAGCAATAACAAACACTGCTCATCCAATGCCATCACTGGAGAATACCGATTCTGTGCGCCTGCTTTTGTTAGTGACGGGCGACGCATGGAATAATTCGAAAACGAAGAAATATATTCGGCCAATTCCCCCATTTCATTGTGCATTTATGTACTTAGATAGGCTTCTATTAGAATGTTGGGTTCAATGAAGTGGGGGGGGGGCTTGTATTAGGAAAATATTTTTCTGCTTTTGTACATTTTCGGCTTTGTGCGGGCATGGAAAGTTTGTGGGCACAATGCTTCTTCTTGGCTTACACTTTCTGAGCCAAGCGGCGGCAAAAACGAAGTTGGGTTTGGAGTTAATGCAAATAATTGTAGGTGTGAAAAGGAAAAGGAAGCGCGCGTCGCGAAGAGTTGGCCAAGCAAAAGGAGTGGCCGTCGCTGGTGGACGTAGGCACAAATTAATTGCTAACACTCACTTTGTGCGCACTTTGATTGTGAAGGCGCCGGGGGGGCAGGGAAGTATTTCCTGTTTTACCTGACTTTCGCGCATTGGCACTGAGAAAAGGGGCGGACGGCGGCCATAAATGCTGTGAAAATAAGAGAGGAAGGAAGGAATTCATTGTGACTGACGCCACACTTTGGCACCCGCCGACCGCCGACCATCTGCTTTTTGTCCCACCCATATAAAGCGGCACTAACCAAAATAAGGTGACAAAGTGCCACGACAATTCGATGGAAATCCGTCCAAATTCACCTGCCCTTTTGCTCAGTGTGTTCGACGCGAGCCAAATAGACCAAAACAAAAATGCATGCTTTTAAAGCTATGGCGGTTTAAGTGTCCCTCTATTTTATATACCCCGCGTACGCTATGGCTAATTAGGTTTCATTGATGGACTATGAAAAGATTAATTATATAATTAAACCCCCAGGTATTGAATTTAATATACAATAGAAAGGTGCCCGATTCCTGGTCTTTTTGGGCCCCTCCGTCTTCCAAAATTAGAGAATGTCCCCGGTTCGGACGGCATCGACCTTTCCCGTTTTACCCTGTACATCGAAATGCTTAAATTGCTCTAGAGGGTACTCATTGGTATCGACTTAACAAAAGTTCATTGTTCCAATTATTTCGAGAAATTATACTTTGTGTGTGTGCGTGTGTATCGCACTATCGCGCAGTGTCAGAAATGGTCTCTCGCGGTGCTGTGCCCCCCCCCCCCCCCCTTCCCCTTCCCCGTCATTTGTCACGGCCGAGCATTGTAAGCGTGTGAGCCTCTCTTCCCCCCAGTCGCTCTCCAATTTTTTGTGTCCCTCATTCGACCTTTTGTTTCCTCCTAAACCCAACAGATAAGCAATAGTTGCCTCCTGCGGCAGGGCGCCTGGAGGATGTGGCGCAATTTGGCTGCAGACCCCGAGGGGACGGGGGAGGGAGGGGAGGGCACAATTTTACCCCCCCCCCCCCTCGGCGCCGGTCTCATTATGTAAGCATATAAAGGAGGGGAGAAAGGCACGAACGAAATGATGATGAGGAGGAGGAGGGGGAAGAAAGGAAAACTGAACGGAAAAGGGCACGGAAGGCAAAAGATGACGGATAATAGACAGAAAATGAATTGATGAATGAATGTCAGGCAGGCACAATGAAAATGAATGAATAAGTAAGTAGTGAATGATAGGCATTTTTAATTGGGGCCTAATAAATATTTTTAATTGGAAGAAAATCGAAAAATATTTACCCAATATTTATTTTTCACTTTGCTTTTCCCCGCTTCTTATCATTCATTCATTCATTCACTACTTATTGTGTATTATATTTTTGCTTTGCTGGTCAAATTATCATTTTTTACAATACTTTCAAACGTTATCTGCTGCAAGCTTATGCACCACAATAAATAAATACAAAGACCGATTCGATTTGATCGAATTTGTTTGTTGCTTTGATTGCCAAATTCGGTCGGCCAATTTGTCAAGAGCGAAAACTTAATTTTATTTTGGAGTCGGTAAGTCGGAAAACATAGATGACGTCTTACTGTGAAATCTTTACCAGGCATGGGCCCGAAAGCCGAAAATTCGTATTTTTTGAATGTGCCATTTTTTACTAGATTTTAAAATTTTCATACATCAATTTTTAGAAAAAATAAAAAAAATACTCTCTCAATTAATAGAGCCCCAGAATTTACAAAAGCGCCTCATAAAAAATGCAGTTTAAAACAGAAAAGAAAAGAAGATCTGGTAAAGAAAAGGAAAATAAAACAATATTCAAGAGCAATTTACCACAAAAATATTGGAATA
This sequence comes from Heterodera carotae, assembly GCA_024500135.1. Lineage (NCBI taxonomy): Eukaryota > Metazoa > Nematoda > Chromadorea > Rhabditida > Heteroderidae > Heterodera > Heterodera carotae. The sequence goes on along the minus strand of JAKKIK010000512.1, from coordinate 7,165 downwards.
TTGCTGATGAGCAAATTGGTCGTTTGTCCGTCGGATTTCCCCCCGGGGAAAGGGGCGCCTTTCCCTCCCCCAAAACGTCGCTTTTAGGCCCAATAAGTTCCTTAAGAAAGATGACATGAATACAAACACAACGGGCACATATTATGGGCCAAATTCAATTATGAGACCCCAACATTCGCTGAACGAAACAAAAAAGAGTTATGAACTTGGAAAACAAAAGGTTGACAAAAATAACGCATTGATAAAGTGATAAATGAATAAATAAATGAATAAATGAGAGAATTGTCAACTGCTGCTGCTGAACATCATCATCATCATTAAATCATATGAATGAATGAATGAATGAATGAATGAATGAATGAATGAATGAATGTGATTATTATTATTATTCAGCGAAGAGACATTTATAAAATGATTGAATTTTGTGCGGAATTTGAGAGAGTTTGAGCAAAAAAGCTATACAATGTAGATAGAAGAGTGTTTGTTAAATAAATGAGTTGTAGCCAAATCAGCTAGCTTGAGGAATGTGGACATAAGCCTAGGGGGTATTTTTTTCTGATCGCTCGCCGGAGGATCTATGTAAAAAGCACTCCGAAAGTTCGACTTTTTATCTGTCCCCCCTCCCCCCTGAAACCCATTGTCTGACTACGCTTTTAGTATGCACCACAGCAGGGTTGTAGCCCGAAACGCTAACCCGTTGTTTTTTTGAAGACGAACCAGAATCTAAAAATTTCAAGTGCTTGTCGTCCCGAAATTTTTTTTAGACGCGCTGCCATAACACTAATTAAGACTTTGTTACAAAAATCTGCCGACTTATCTGAACAACAAAGTTTTGTGGGTCTGAACCGAGGAGGGTTTTGTTCGATCCCAGAAACGATCTCTCATTATGCCACAGGCGGCGGGAAGAGACAATGAATGAATGAGCTGCTTCTGCTGCTGCTGCTCATTGCCAGCGGGGAAATTGTGAGAAAATTGGATTGGCGGAGGACGCTCTTCCCTTCGGCGGCAGGGAAAGAATGCCCACAGGGGAAGGAAATGGGGACGGATGATGGAGAGAATGGGGCGGGGGGGGGGGGGAGAAGCCAAATGAGGGGGAGGGGGGGGGGGGAAGGGCTGCTTCCAAATTAACGAAATTAACGCACGGCTCTTTTTGGAAGTGTCCGATGTGCTGCCGCCGCCGGACGAAAATCGAAGGAATTCAAAAGTAAAAAATCGAAAATGCGCAAGATTGTAGACAGATTCAGAGATTGAGTCCTTTATTTATACTTTCTATGTATCCCGGGACCCCCAGCAGGGATGGAGCAGACGTCCTCAAACAATTCCAAAAAGACTCGGATTTAATGACTTAACTTTAATATACCTGAATTTTAGACACTTTGGAAGCCAAAAATTTCTCGATGAATTGGCTTTAATAAGATATTATATCTTTTAAATGAGAGAGTTATATCCAATGGGACGGCGCACATAAAAGGGAACACGGATAATTTGGCAGTGGGCCACGGGGGGTGGAGGTGAATGAGAGAATAGTGCGGCCACTAATTAAAATTCATTTTCAGTCTATGGCTGGTGGTAGGATGAAAAATGGGGCAGGGCATAGACGCCGCGGGAGCGTGGAATGACAAATTGAGTCCGAACAGAGAGAGAGAGAAAGAGAGAGGGGGCCCGGGGGGGGGGGGGGTGAATGGACAAACCGAATGAATGGGACGAATGAATGATGGCACCAATGTGGCCGGTGGCCGGCAAGTATTTCGAGCTGAAATATACCAAAACAGAGATTCTCATCGAAATTTCGAATGATTTATTCTTAAAACGGTGAAAAGATCTTTTTGAAATAATTTAAAATGGCTTCCAATACAAAGTCGTTCGTCAAAAAGTTATTTAGTGTGCCGTGACAATGGCGGACTTCGTGGCATTATTCAGCGTTTACTATTGCTTGTATTAATTTATCCGCATTTGTGTTTACCTATTTTCATAAATTTCCTATTTTTTATGAGGTGGTCGTGGCCGGCGGCATTGTTAGTCTGTGTAAAGGCAAACCCCGGGGACACTTTTTGCGCGATTTTTCGCGGGAACTTTGCAACGGAATGGGCACAGCGAGCAAAAGATGGACGGTGGTGGTCGGCGATTGACAACCGTTGAATGAACAGAAAAAGTGACCGTTTGATGAGAGACTGGTCGAAAATGTCGGCTTTATCCTTCAAAAAGTTAAAGCGAATGATCCTCTCATCTTTTGCTGTCATTGACGCGTTTAAAATTATAAAAATTCTATTTTTGACCGCATTCTTAAATTTTAAATTTTATTGGAATGTTTTCTCTTTTTTCCATATTGGTTAATCCGGATAAAATTAATAAATATAGTAATTGATCGAAAGTCATCAAAAACATCGCAAATTTTCAATTCCCATTCAAGAGGAGCTTGGCTTGCCATTTTCAACCTTTGGTTCACGCCACCATTCCTCGTCACTGTTTTACGCGCGCCATTCTCTAAAACGCGTTGCTTTGCGCGGCGTTTTTTTTAAATTTTTCTTTTCGTCCGCCCCAAATTGGACTTTCCGCCGCTGCTGTTGGTTGCTGTACGGTTTGCTGTCCCAGCAGTTGCCCTCCCTCTCGCCATTTTTGTTTAACATTTCCATTTTCTTCGTCGCTGTTCGTGTTCAAATCACGTGTTGTTCCACCTCGTCCTCCCATTCCGACTGATCGGCCCATCTTTCCCCTCCCCCTCCTCCTTTCTCCTCCTTTTCTGCCCACTTCCCCTCCCCCCCCTCTCCTCCTTTCATACCCCTTCACCCCCTTTTTCTGTCCCCCCTCTCCCCTGCCTCTTTTTCTGCCCCCTGCCTCTTTTTCTGCTTCTTTTTCTGTCCCCTCCTCCCGGCCCCGCCCCTCCGGGCGTTCCGCTCGTTCGTCGTCACTGCAACAAATCTTATTCCCTTTTTTAAAACCTTCAGCAGCCCTTCACATTTTATCAGCGTGTGTCCTTTTCATTCTTATCAGCCGTTCAGTTTTGCCCTCCTCCCATTCTGTCCCCATAATTTGGTCCATAAATGTGGCCCTTTTGAATGAATGGGCCACCAATTTTTGGTTATCCATGCAACCAAACAAGCGTTTTCCAGCTGCATTTTTAGTCTTTCCTTTCCAATCTCATCCCACTTCAATATCCCTTTCCGTCTTTATGCCTCCAATTTTTCGGGTTCCGGAATTGGAACTTGAAACCAACTCATTTTGTAATTACTTTTTCTGGGACAATTCGGGATTGTCCATTTTAATCGGGACAAGTCAGGTCCCGGCTGACGACTTTGTTTTTTTTCTTGATTACTCATATGTACGTACACCCATTAGTATTAATTACCATCCTTATTAGTTTAATCACAGCAGATTTAGGAATTAATTAGGTGCAAACAATTAATAAGTGCGCGATGGCCTCAACCTCATCGGCAGAAGCATCCGTTCCCAACACTTTTGTCGGCGTATCTCTCGCATCGCCTTTTGACTATGCGGCGGCACGTGGGTACACTGCTTCAATCCAAGCACCGGTCAGTTAGCATGGGAATATATCCAGGATTTGGGTCTGGGGAGGGGGGGGGGGGAGGGGGGGGGGGGTACTTGGCTGGGGAATTCCCAAAATCTTACTTAGGAGTGCCTTTCTTGTTTTTTTTTGTGAAAGAATTTTTGGTCTCGGGTGGTGTATGTTCCCCGTGTACCTTCCCCGCCCCCCCCTGGATACATGCCTGCCTATTAGCATCCCTACTCTTCTGATTGAGCCGCAAATCCCCCATTAAAATAAAAAAATTTGCTCATATAATTTGAGTCGGTTGCTTTTCGATTAGGCTGGGCACAAAAATCCTTAGTTTCTTTTTTTACTCACATTTCGAATGCTTTTTCCGTCGGATTGTCAAATGTATTGAGCACTAATTGAAAATCCTAAAAAAGTATTTTATCTTTTTGATTTTGTCTTCAGGCAATTTGGATCACTGCCGCTTATGTGGTCACAATCTTTGGCATTCAATGGTACATGAAGGACCGCAAACCAATGCAGCTGACGATGGGCCTCAGGCTGTGGAATCTGTGGCTGGCGTTGTTTAGGTGCAACGAGAATATTTAAACTTTCGCGCCAATAATCAAATTTCATTATTTGGTTTTAGCATTGCCGGCTGTCTGGTGACCAGCTACGGACTGCTCCGAGAGATCGCTTCCTACGGATTGGTCAGCTCGTACACACACAGCCGCGACTTCTTTGAGGGCTTCATCGGCCTGTGGACTTGGTGGTTTTGCATGTCAAAGTTTGCCGAGTTGGGCGACACGTACTTTGTCGTACTGCGCAAGAAGCCCCTGATGTTCCTGGTACGTGTTCAACTCGTCGTCCACAAGACATTTACGCGTCAATTAGTCGGGGAGACGAAATCGATTTCAATGGGATCTCAAATTTAAATGTTTTCGAAATCTTAGGAGCCGGATTTAGATTTACTTGGTGGGTAGCCGTACCAAGGGAGCAATGACCAATGTATCTTGTTCCATTATCCGCCTTTGCAGCATTGGTACCACCACGTGGCCACGCTCAACTACGGCCTGATGTCTTATGTGGACAACACCGCGTTCAACACGTGGATCGTTTGGTTGAACTTCAGTGTCCACGCTGTCATGTACACGTACTACTTTTTGGCCGCCTGTCGCATCCGTCTGCCGGCTTGGTTCGCCCAGTGTCTGACCACCTCACAGATCACTCAGTTCCTGATCACTCTGGCCATCCTTGCCCATGTTGGCGTGCGACTGTTGGCCGGGTCTTATGTGGACACCAGTAAGTCCATTTCTGGCACTTTATATGGCATGATAATACGATCAATCGTAGATGGATCTCGCTGGTCCCCCCTCTCCTTAACCCCAAATTGGCCCATATTTTTTCTTAGCCTGTGGCATTAAGTTGATACCTTCTTATTCAGCATCGATCACCTATGTGTACTGTTTGCTGATGGAGATCAGCTACGTGGTTTTGTTCGGCAACTTTTTCTACCATTCGTACATCGCCGGAGGGGGCAAAAAATTCCAAAAGGAGAAGCAACTGAAGCAACAGAACGGAGAAGTGGCGAAGAGTGAATGAATGGGAAAATGGCATTCTCTTTCTGCTCGTAACTAAAGCCATAGTAAGGCGAAAGTTGAAGAGGAAACAAACAATGAATTTCATATTTTCGGCAAATTGGAATTTGGACATAACAAATTCTCTTTCAACAAAATTAGGGCAGGGGGTATAACTTCTTTCTTAATTGGCTTCATTTATTTGAATATTTCTAATTAAATAAAATTATTGTTTGAAGACAGACGAGAATACATAATCCAATGAATTGAAGACATAAGCTGGTTTTCTTGTAATGTATACCTAAACATATATAAAAGTTAATATGCAACGAAATAAGTGTTAAGTACTCCCTAAATTAGAGCCCCTCCCCATTTTTCAGGGCGGTTGGGAAATAGAGCGTGTCACTGCCCCTATTCACTAAATTTGAAAATGAAGATACAATTTTTTAAATTTAGTTGCCTGCTGGGCAACAATTTGATTTTTTGAAAGACTCTAATTTAAATTTAGTACGAAAAGGTACGAAAAAGGATGATAAAACTGCTTTTTGTAATATGTAATCATTGATGAATAAAAATCATTGCATACAAATAAATGGTTTAATATAATTGTAATTTTAAATAACTATTTCATTATTTGCAAAACAAAATGAAAAAATTGCCAATGCTTTTCGCATCAGTGTTACAACAAATTCAATCGAAAAGGCTGTATCGGATAAAATTAAGCACCAATGGCGACGTAAATTGGGAGGCCGACAATGAACATGTGAAACGGCACTAAAAGTTGTTCAGACCTTGCATGAAAAATCCTTGTAAATGTTGGGTCATTAGATCAGGACATTAATTGTTATCTTTGATCAAACAGCCGCAGAATTGGATCTGGGTCGTTCTGTTCCCGGGCCGTTTTGTACCCAAATCCATTTTGCTCAAAACTTTTTTTTTTTTTAGTTTTTCCCAGTCAACCAAATTCGATTTTTCTCCAGCAAAAGAAAGGAAAATTTGCCTAATTCCCCTCCCCCAAAAATTTTCTGGATACGGGCTTGTCCCAAGGTGTTTGCCAAGGTTTCCATATACAGTACAAGATTCTAACTTATTCGGGAGGCGGGGGGGGGGGTACTTATTAAGGGGAAAAGTGCTTATACGTTAGGTGCTTATAATACAGTACCCCCCTCGTCCTTAAATGCGCCCCTAAGAATCGAATCTTCTTACTCGAAATTCAAAAAATTTCGGCTTTAGTCGGTTTTACGCGTCCCATGGCTTACGCGTCACATAACATTTTACTCTTTCCAAAAACACTTTGCGTCCGAAATTTCAAATTTAAGTGGGTAATAAATAATTCAGGCTTGGCTCTATGCAAATGTTTCAGGCTTTGCTTTAATGCCCTCCATCTTTCTTACTAGTGTAGAGAATAATCGGTTTAAAACCGGTCCCCCGGTTTTCGGTTAGGCCGGTTTACGGACCCCCGGTTTTCGGTTTTTGGCCGACACCCGGTCAACCGAAAACCGAAACCGGTTTTAGGCTTTATTTTCCAAAAAATCCTAAGTTTTTGGTACATTTATTTAACAGGCAAGTTTTTTTTTCCAAACTAAATCAGAGGTCGCATTTTTACTTATTTGTAAGTATTTTACTTATTTTGAGTCTTTCTGGCGGCGCCTACCGGCACCGCCAGACCCCACCAATCAATGCGAGATTAAGCCTCAAAACAACGTTTTTAATAATGTACTTATTTTTGACCCCAAAAACTTATTTTTTACCAGTGATGTACTTATTTAAAAAAAATTTTGATGCGACCTCTGAACTAAATGGGTGCTTAAAAAAGCACCAAAAAATGTCAATTATCTGCAGGCAGTGCCGTTAGGCACACAGGTCTGTGATTACTCGGATAAAAACTTCTTCGATCGAGGTCCTGGGTCTGGCTGTCCGATAGGTCGGGAAAAATTTTGAAATTTTTTGATGACCTGTTAGCATAATTTAAGGCTCTAATGCACTTTATGAGTCCAATCGACTTTTATGAGTCCAATCAGAGTTTATGAGTCCAAACATTTTTTTATGAGTCCAATCAAAGTTTATGAGTCCAACCGATCTTTTATGAGTCCAATCA